>PVIU01016489.1:0-44865 GCA_004026605.1 Ondatra zibethicus
CACTTCCTAAATAGAACCCCAGCAGCACAGACACTGAGAGAAACAATAAATGGGACCTTCTGAAACTCAAAAGCTTCTGCAAAGCAAAGGACATGGTCAACAAGACAAAACAACGGCCTACAGAATGGGAAAAGATCTTCACTAACCTCACATCAGACAGAGGTCTGATCTCCAGAATATACAAAGAACTCAAGAAATTGGATACCAAAAGATCACATAATCCAATAAAAAAAAAATGGAGTACAGACCTAAACAGAGAACTCTCAACAGAGGAATCTAAAATGGCTGAAAGACACTTATGGAAATGTTCAACATCCTTAGTCATCAGAGAAATGCAAATCAAAACAATTCTGAGATTCCATCTTACACCTCTAAGAATGGCCAAGATTAAAAACACTGATGACAACTTATACTGGAGAGGTTGTGGGGAAAAGGGAACACTTCTGCATTGCTGGTGGGAATACAAGCTGGTACAGCCCCCTTTGGATGTCAGTGTGGCGATTTCTCAAAAAATTAGGAAACAACCTTCCTCAAGACCCAAAATACCACTTTTGGGTATATATCCAAAGGATGCTCAATCGTGCCACAAGGACATGTGCTCAACTATGTTCATAGCAGCTTTGTTTGTCATAGCCAGAAACTGGAAACAACCTAAATGCCCCTCGATCAAAGAATGGATAAAAAAAAAATGTGGTACATTTACACAATGGAGTACTACACAGCAGAAAAAAATAACGACAGCTTGAATTTTGCAGGAAAATTGATGGAACTAGAAAGTATTATTTTGAGTGAGGTATCCCAGACACAGAAAGACAATTATCACATGGACTCACTCATAGGTGGTTTTTAAACATAAAGCAAAGAAAATCAGCCAACAAACCACAATCCCAGAGAACCTAGACAACAATACGAATACTAAGAGAGACTTACATAGATCTAATCTACATGGGAAGTAGAAAGTATAAAAAGACAAGATCTCCTGAGTAAATTGGGAGCATGGGGGAATTTGGGGGAGGGTTGAAGGAGGGAGGGGAGAGGCAGGGAGGGAAGCTGAGAAAAATGTAGAACTTAATAAATATCATGGAAAAATAAATAAATATTTGAATAAATAAATAAAAGGAATAAAAGAAGAAAAAAGATGGCACATAAATATGTTAACAACTAGGAAATGAGTATTGGGTTTTCAGAAGTTGTCTATTTTTAACCTTTTCCAGGAGCTTTAAATAATTGCAAAATACGTTAAAAAGGGGGGAAAATAGGAGAAAAACATTTGGAATAGTGGGGAGAAGATGAGCTGCAGTATGAATCAATCAGTCATGAACTCTAGTGCAAGATTTTTGTTTTTGTATTTGTTTTACCTTTTAGATTCCAACATAGCACTGGAAGAAGGCTGAAGAAATTCTCTGCTAGAAACAGAATCTCGGAATTCTCCAATTACTGACAGGGTAATTTTACGCATGCTTCCATAAAAGAGCTGAATGTCATTAGGCCGCTGAGGAAGATCACATGCTGCAAAAGAACATGCTTTGAAACACATAAACTCACACAAGCACAGGAGAAAACAAAACAATGAATTTACACACAGCCGTATTATTCCCTTAGGTTGGGGTAGGAAGTATCTCAGTTATCAATACCAATGACTGGTACAGACTGTTTACCATCAGAGCTGACAAACTATAAACCAATCATCTTTGCTCCCTAACTTTTTGCAACCTCTCCGAGCTTTATCTCCCTCAGCTGTTATCTGGAACAGCAAGCAGTACTCATCTATCTCAGGGACATCAAGAGCCTTAGAACACAAACATTTTTTAAGATATGTATGGCACAAAGCATATACGGTGAGTGAGGCACTACCCTAGTTCTTCAGGTTAACTAGACTTCCAGAGTGAATCCTGGAGGTAGGTACCAGGTACACATTTAAAAGGAGGAATCTGCAGCATGAAAAGGCTAAGGGCAAGTTTCACAGTTAAGCAAATCTAGGAACCAGTCCCTATTATCATTACTAAATATTTCGAGATTAATTAGAGGGGAGCACCATGACTATCTCTAGGTTGGGCTGTCCAAATATGTACACACAAGAAGCTTTACTGTATTTCATTCTATCATCCTTTAAAATTATACATTTTAAATGGAAATCAAAAAGTAATAGTAAACTTGTTGTTTTTCTTGAGACAGGATCTCATACAGCCAGTGCTGGTCTTGTACCTTTGACCCTCCTGATTCTACTCCCAAATGCTTGCATTACATTCACGTATCACCAAGCCAGGTTGTAAGTTTAAATTTATAGTAACTACACCATTACTATAAATTATGAGAATAGTTGTTTATTATTTATTAATGGGTTTGCCAAAACAACACATTTCTTGAATTTCTGGACAAAGAACTGCCTTGGAACATCGTTCCTCATCCTGGTCCATCTTCTCCACTTTGAGAATGAGTCAGCTCATTCTCGGGAACTGGCCCCTCCTCTGTGCCTTCCCATTCCTAAACGCACCTTAACTTTCTGGATCTCTCAGCCCCTTAAGGGTAAGGACTGCATTCTAGTGCCACACAGCTGGGACCTATCTCTCTACTCAGCAGATGCGTGGACTATCACAGCTGGTGAAATTATGCCAACTTCCTAACCGTTGCAAACTCTACCTGCTTTCTTATTCACATCTTCACCACACCTGCAAGGTTACTTACTATGCAAGCCCACAGAAAACTGCAGTTTATCTCTTAGCTAGAACTTTCCTGAGGAAGGGATGATGTTCTAAAGTAGCAAAGATGGATCTTAACCTAAATGTATATATTCATGTGTGATTTTATTTACATAAATATTCACATATTATTTTGCCAAAATGATACTTTGCTATAAAAATTTTAAATGGTCTTTTTCATCTTTTTTTTTTTTTTTTTTTTGGTTTTTCACGAACACTTTTTTTTTTTTTTTTGAAGCAGGGTTTCTCTGTAGCTTTAGAGCCTGTCCTGGAACTAGCTCTTGTAGACCAGGCTGGCCTCGAACTCACAGAGATCCTCCTGCCTCTGCTTCCTGAGTGCTGGGATTAAAGGTGTGCGCCACCAACGCCTGGCTCAAGAACACCTTTTAAAAATGACATTCATCACAAATTTGAATCTCTGTCTAATGGCTATATTCTACCCTGTCTGCTTAGACATTTAGGTTACTTCGAACTTTTTTCCTTTTTTAATTCAAGTTTTTCATTCATTTTACATACTAACCACAGTTTCCCCTCCCTCCTCCCACCTCCTGTCTATCTCCCCCCACCCCCACCCCCGCCTCATTCTCTCCTCCTCGGTTCAGAAAGGGGCAGGCCTCCCACAGGAGTCAACAAAGCAGGGCATATCAAGTTGAGGCAGGCAACTTCCTGAATATAACACCAGTAGCACAGACACTGAGATGGACAATTAATAAATCTGAAACAGCATGAACCGAGTGTAATAATGGCCCTATCCTCCTTCCATTCATGAGCCTTCTCTTTACTGACATCTAAATGCTTTCCTGAAACCAAAAATATTTATAAAGCAAAGTTCTTCCCTCTGATTTTCAAATCCTCAAGGATGAGAGGAAGAAGCCATTCTCACCCCATGGAAGACACTGAAAGTCACAGGTTCTCACAGCTCAGATTCAGCTAACCACATCCAAACTAACCTCGTTCCTGTTCACACCCATGCCTAGATAAGTGACCCAGGAGATCAGGGATGCTACACTTCCTACCTTCATCTGTGAGCAGCTCATCCTGAAATTCTTCAGCAAAGTCGATGTTTTGGAGCACACTATGTTCTGGAAGGATCTGCTTTATGGCTTCTGGTTTATGCAGCAGGGCTCTGCCAGGAGAGATGTTTATTCACTTTATATATAAAGGGACCTAAATCCAAATTTAACATATTTGGCAAACCCCATTAACAGCATGTTACATTCATACATAGAGCATATATGTTAAGTACTTTTTAGAGTCACACCTGTCTTTGGAAGGTCAGCTGAAATGGTAGTGAAATCATTAGCTTTAGTTCAATAGTAATATCAAGCAGGAGCTCTTTAAAGTGAGAGTGAAAAGAACAGATCCTTTTGAGGACTTATCTTTTCATTATTTGTGACTATTTGGTCATAGACTTGCCTCAGTGGGAGGAAAAAAAACAATAAATAATGGTAAGCTATTTAGGAAAATATTTAAGTAGCCACACAACTACTGTAGAAATAGGCATCTTCCAAAGGATCTTTGCAGCGAAAAACAAACTACACACATCTCTGAGATTCTCAGATGTTCATGGAAAGGAAATTTTAGTACTATAAGTTTGTGGTAAATACAAGTTATGAAACCATACACTATTTTTTATGTTTCGGTAGAGAGAAAGAGAAACAGGAAATGTGATAATTGATTTCTTCAAATTATTCTAAAATAGTTAAGAAGCCAGGTTCACTTGTGCTTGTTGGCACACCCCTGTAATCCCAGCACTCGGGGGGGCAGAGGCAGGTGAATCTCTGTGAGTTTGAAGCCAGCCTGGTCTAACAGTGAGTTCCAGGACAGCCAAGGCTAAGGAGGGTGGAGATGGAGGAAAGGTGGATATTGGAGAAGGGAATAAGAAATCTACATTAAGGGAGTCATTTTAGGACTGGCAAGAATACTTGGCCCTGGAGGGGATCCCAGGTGTCCACAGGGATGCCCCCAGCTAGGTATTTGGGCAGCAGAGGAGAGGGTGCCGGAACTAGCCTTGTCCCAGAGTCACACTGATGAATATCTTGATCACCACCATAGAAATTTTGTCCAATGGATGGAGGTAGAGACAGAGACCCACATTCACATCAGAGCAATGGACTGAGCTCCCAAGGTCCAGTCGAAGGGCAGAAGGTGGGAGAAGAGGAGCAAGGAAGTTAGGACCATGAGGGGCTGGTCCACCCACTGAGACAGTGTGCCTGAACTAATGGGAGCTCACCAAATCCAGCTGGACTGGGACTGAACGAGCTTATGATCAAACCGGACGCTCTGAATGTGGCTGCCAATGGGGGCAGACTGAGAAGCCATCAACAATGACACTAGGACCTATCTCTTCTGCATGTATTATCTTTTTGGGAACCTAGTCTATTTGGATGCACACCTTCCTAGGCCGGGATGGAGGGGGAAGGCTTTGGACTTCCCACAGGGCAGGGCACCATGCCCTCTTTTAAGGAAGCAGGGGGAGGGAGGAGGGGTGGGGGGAGTGGGAGGGAACTGGGAGAAGGGGAGGAAATGTAAAAATTTTTTTGAATGGAAAAAAAATAAAAGAATATGAAAAAAAAACAAACAAAGAAGTCAGGTTTAAAGAATCACATAGTGAGCTATGGCTCTCAGCATGATCTTCATCTAGCTTCTCTAGCCCAAGAAACTCAATTTTATAAGAAGCACCCAGAATTTATCATATAATAATGTACCATTTTTAATCACACTTGACCTAGAGCAGTATTATTAAATCAATTTTTATAAAGTACCGATAAGTCAACCCATCCTACACATTTTTACCTTTTTACACACAATTACCTTTTCCAGTAATTTATAACTGTCCTAGAAATATTCTAAATTAATTATGTAGGTTTATATAATATAATCTGTCAGTAGTTCTTAAACTCTTTTCTGAAACTGATCTGATATATACTTAAGCATGTTAGGAGCAGTCTTAGTGCAAAGTATGATGATTAAGTAAAGGGGCATAATCCACGTCAATAAAGAAAGCAGAATGCAGGACAACACAGGTGTTCCCCCAGTATTTCTAACTCACACTCTGCCAATTTATGAGTCACACAAATTTTACCCATGGTTTTCTTTGTCCATCAGCTGACTAATAAATAGTGAGGTATATTCTAGAACTTCTAAACCATCGACTGTCCTTGCTTTCACTGAACAGCTCCCAACACTGTCTAAATGAAGCATCTACCTTCGATACAGCTGTCTGGAGAGTTCGTCACCACCAAAGAAGTATACAGTTAACAGTTCTGTTGCAGGTTTACTGTCATTCTTTCTGTGTGGTGGGCTGTATATTAAAGTAATATCCTGATACAGAAAAAAAAGAAAAAGAAAGAAAACCAGGACTATGAATATTCAGTATTTTTCCTCAGTAAGTTATCTCATTCTGAATGAACAGTTCTGCAATACTAAGTAGAACACAGACATGAGAACCAGTACACTGGAAGGCAGAGGCAGGGAGATCTCTGCATACGAGGTCAGCCTAGTCAACAGTTCCAGAACAGCCAGTGCTACAGAGAAACTTGGGGGTGGGGGGAGGCACAGCTCTTCCAGAAAAAAACAGGTAAGTGCTTCTAGCCCACTCCTTTCTAACATGATTTTTTTAGCTCTTGGCCATAAAATACATAATTAATCCTAACCAAAATATAACTATTTTTTAGGGCAGAAATTTTATACTTACTTCTTGGGTTCTTTCCTTAAGCACAAATTTATCTGGAAAAATCCTCATTACTTTAGGTTCCAGCAAAACTTTTCTTTGAGAATCTTTAAAACATACTGCTTTAACAAAGGCTGCTCTGGAACCAGTGTTACGAATAGAAAAAATAACTTTACTTTCTTTGCCAGGGATTAAGTCATTCACTGTTACCAAGTAACTGTCAGATAATTTTTTAACATCTTCTAAGATAAGATTACTTGTTCCTCCATATCCAGACAAAGGTATCTAAAAAAAAAAACACACACACACACAGACACATCAAAAATTATTTTTACATAAGAAAGCAGAAAATGTATTACAGTCAGAAGAAAACATAGATTTAATACACTTTAAGTGTTAGTGTATGCATCCTGGGGCTAGCAATTACGCAACCTCTAGTCTATCATATACATTATATTACATATTATATTATACACTTGTTTATATCTATTACATATGCAGTACTTCCAAACTGCATACCTTCTGACTATATAAAAAACAACCATTTCCTGTTGTATAAGCCAAGCTTAACCAAAGAACAATAAGAACTAGTATAGCTATGCTTTCATACATTTGTAAGATGAAGCATACATTTCTAATTTATTTTGAAATGCCTAAAAAGACAGATATACTGGTACGTGGTCACCTGTGTGGTAAAAGAAATATACCAAAGATGCCGGGCAGTGATGGTGCATGCCTTTAATCCCAGTACTGGGGGGGAGGGGCAAAGGCAGGCGGATCTCTGTGAGTTCAAAGCCAGCCTAGGCTACAAGAGCTAGTTACAGGACAAGCTCCAAAACTACAGAGAAACCCTGTCTCGAAAAGAAAGAAAGAAAGAAAGAAAAAAAAGAAAGAAACGTATCAAAGCATGAATTGTAGAATCTAAGTGGTAATTTTTCAACTTCTCGGCAATTCAGAAATTTTTTTCATAATAGAATACTTAGGGGGAAAAACGCCTATCATCTCACAGTCTTTTAGCAGAGCTATTGTGAGAGAGAAGCCTGCAAATAGGACTAAACTGACAACCATACGCAAAAAGCAAGCTAGGGATTTGGAAGCTTGAGATGGAAACCAGGTTGAGAGACATTTGCTCCAGTTTTTAAAGGAGTCAAGCCTTCGAAAAAAAAAACAAGGGTTCACAGATACCTCAGTTATAAAGACCTTTAAAGCAGAAACCTACAACTTCCTATAGTTACAAAGTCAAAAATACTTCTTTTTTTCATTTTCTATACTTTTAAGAATAAATTAGCTGCATGAAATTAAACAGAAAATGATAAAGGGGAAAGGCAGCTTTTAAAACACTCAATATAACTATTCTTTCCGTGCATCTGTCCTTCTATCCTCAGGGGATCTGTTCCAGGACAACCACCCCACACCTATAAACACCAAAGTTTGTGATGATCATATCCTTTATATAAAATGGCATGGTTGTTATCATGTGCTATGTACATCCCCACATACCCTTTAAATCATCTTTAGAGGATACAAAATGCAATATAAATGCTATGTAAATTACTATTGAACTGTTTAGAAAATAATATCAAGAGAAGCAGTATACATGCTCAGTATAGTTACTACTTTTCAAGAAGTTTTGGCTAAAGTTCTTGCTATATAAGCATGAGGCCTGGAGTTCAGATCCACCCATAACCCAGAACTTAGTAAATATAAACAAAAGGCCCTAAGGCAAGTTGGCTAGCCAAAACAGCAAGAGCTGTTCAGAGAAAGTCTGACTCAGTAAATAAAATGAAATGACTAAAGAAAAATATCCAAAGTCAACCTCTAGCTCCATGTGCACACACTTGCACATATATGTACATAACACACACATCCTAAAACACAAGAGCAAATATCTTAAATAAAACCAACCTAACTTGATGTCAACAGGTCCATAGATTAATCATTGCATTAAAGAAGGGCTTCTTAAGTGCAATACCACCAGGTATTTGTTGCGGTGAGGTGAGGGGGGGGGGGCGATGGCAATGATACTTTTGTCCTAGTCTCAATTAAGGCCATCAAAGATGTCTTCAGATGCTGCCAAAAGTCTCTCCCTACACAACCTTGGGTTGAGAACCACTGCCCTCAAAGACTACAAAACAGAGCTGTTATTTAGTACCATAGGGATTACATAGAAATTAATGTGGGTTCTATACTTATGTAGCTTCAATTAACCTATGTAAAATGGAAAGAGCAGTTTTATCTCAGGTTATTCTGAAAACAAAATGTGATATTCCATCTACCAATTAATAATGATATTTAACATGTGCTCAACATGCAAAATATAATAATTTTTACTTCAGTCCCCTATGCTTTATGTTATTCAGAGCATAGAACATTCTATTCATTCCTCAGAACTAAGCCACAATACTGGGACAGCAAGAAGCTGCACATCACAGGTAAAATACTGAAGTGCCAACCAAGAGTGAGTGAAAATGACTGAGACGACTGATTTCAGGGTTCCCACAGATCTGAAGTGAGGTTCCCTACCACTTTACTAGACTACTTTAACTTTAATGGCATAAGTCTTTGTGAAATACAAGCCATTTTGAGCCGGGGAATCCACAGATAAACTACTCTACCCAGCTCGATGGAATCTATGCAGGCAGAAATTGCATGAAGACATGGTTTGTTTAAGAGGTGCCAAACTAGAACTCGGACTTGGTGGCTGTTAAATGATTTGGCCCTAAATGACCAACAACCTCAAATATTGTTTAATAAGCCTAGAATTAATCATAATATATTCATAATATAGAATTAATCATAATATAGTGTGAAAGACACAGTCCATTTAGCCCTTTCCACAAACCCAATTTTACTTATAGGAAACCAGATCAGAGTGCTATGCACCCATGTACATTAAAGCTTTGCCACAAATTCTAAAAATGACCACTTACATATTCAAACAGTTCAGTCGACCACGGGGCCAAGTAAGTAGCTCCACAGACACTAACTCCAATGTCAGATAAGCTATCTTGGCCATGTTCACATTGATCGTATTCCTATCTGACACTAACAAAGAGACCACAAATTTCAGTTCTGGCCTCACTGCCAGAAAAACGTGTGGTTTGAAGGGAATTCACGTCTTGTAGATGGAGTGTCATTTGACTGTGCTGCCCTTATTTTCTTTCCTCAATGATTTATACCTTTTATCTATGAATCTGAACATATCTGTGCAAATAGTTTTAAACCAATTTTTAAAAATTTGTCTCTATAGGTCTACTATCTGGAACATAGTCTAGAAAACTGTATCACGAGATATTTGCCAAGTCTGAATGTTGGTGTCTCACAAAATCCATATGCTGAAATAATCCCCAACATAACAGCATTAGAAAGCAGGACTTATAGGAAGTTCTGAAGTCATGACAGCCCTGCTTTCAAAAGTACAATTAGTATGCTTATAAAAGGTGAAGAAAGCCGGGAGGTGGTGGCGCACGCCTTTAATCCCAGCACTCAGGAGGCAGAGGCAGGCAGATCTCTAGTTCAAGACCAGCCTAGTCTACAGAAGCTAGTTCTAGGACAGGCTCCAAAGTTACAGGGAAACCCTGTCTTGAAGAAAAAAAAAAAAAGGTGAAGTAAACTGGGAGGGTGGTGGTGCACGCCTTTAATCCCAACACTCAGGGAGGCAGAGGCAGGTAGATCTCTGTGAGTTCAAGGCCAGCCTGGTCTACAAAGTGAGTTCCAGGACAATCAAAGCTACACACAGAGAAACCCTGTATCATAAAAGGAAAGAAAGAAAGAAAGAAAGAAAGAAAGAAAGAAAGAAAGAAAGAAAGAAAGAAAGAAAGAAAGAAAGAAAGAAAAAAAATCAACAAAAAAAGGTGAGGAGAGTACATCACTATTTTACAAAGTAAAGAACATGTCAAAAATAAGTGCCATCTTTGAAACAGAGTGCAATTCATTGTGAGACAGTTAATTTGCTGGCACATTGATTTAGGACACCCAGCTTGAGAATTAAGAGCAATAAATATTTAAAAATTATCTAGTGTGGGGTTGGAGAAATAGCTCAGCAGTTAAGAGCAATGGCTGCTCTTCCAGAGGTCCTGAGTTCAATTCCCAGCACCCACATGGCAACTCACAACAGTCTGCGACTTTAGTTCCAGGGGATCTAATACCCCCTTGTGGTATCCATGGGCACCAGACACATATGTTGTATAGAGACATACAAGCAAAACAGTCCTACCGATAAAATAATGAAATAATTATCTAGCTTGTGGTATCTGTTGTTTATAATGGAACAAATGTGCTAAGACAATAATTTCTTGAATTGAATAACTCTATCTGGATTTACAGGTATGTTTCAAATTTCTCAAGCTGAAATAAAAACTTAAAAGCATTAGGATACTTGGCGGTTATATAAATTTCACAATGGTTGCTTTTAATGACTTGATAATTATCGTATAGTTTGTTTGTAAATCTATAGCTTAGAAAAAACAATACATAATTTATCATTATTAAAGCAACGGTTATAATTTAACATGAACTCTGTGGAAGGAAAAAAAGCAGTGAAGTTCTCTTACCATAAACTTAATGCCTGGCTGTGAACGATTCCCAAGTTGTTTGATCTCTAGTTTAGCCAACAAACAAGATAATCGAGTAGGTGCAAATAACACAGAGATTACACAGTCCTCTCCTGGGCAAATTCTGATCTCACAGTTACTGGTCAATCTCTCTTCTGAGCCAAAAGTGTTCTTAATCTACAATTTTAAAATAACCACTATATAAATTCAAATACTAGCACATATGAAACATACATTAACACAAACTTGCAGTGATATTTCATTTGTATTTTAATAAATAAAGCTTGCCTGGAGATCAGAGAGTAAAACAGCCCCACTGGTCAGTTTTACAGACCAGGCAGTGGTGATACACACCTTTAATCCTAGTAGCCAACTAGTCGGCCAAAGAAACCAGACAGCAGTGGTGCATGCCTTAAATCCCAACCCTAGTCAGAAATATAAAACATTCCGGGTGGTGGTGGCGCACGCCTTTAATCCCAGCACTCCTTTAATCCCAGCACTCGGGAGGCAGAGGCACGTGGATCTCTGTGAGTTCAAGGCCAGCCTGGCCTACAAGAGCTAATTCTAGGGCAGGCTCCAAAGCTACAGAGAAACCCTGTCTTGAAAAACCAAAAAGAGAGAGAGAGAGAGAGAGAGAGAGAGAGAGAGAGAGAGAGAGAGAGAAATATAAAACAGGAGGAAACAGTTCTCAGACACAGTCTCAATCTGAGACTCCTGGAGGCAGGATCGCCATTTCAGACTGAGGGAAGAGCCAGTGACTGGCTGTTTTGCTTTTCTGACCATAAGGTTGAATCCCAGTGTCTGTCTCTGGGTTTTATTAATCGTGCTACACAAACTCTTCTTTCAGTTAGTCTTGGAGGCTGAAAGATGGCTCAACAATTAAGAGAACTGCTCTTGCAGAGGACCCAGGTTAAGTTCCCAGTGCCTACATGGCACTCACAAGCATCTGTAACTCTAGTCCCAGAGAATGACACCTTCTTCTGAACTCTAAGGGCACCAGGCATGTACATGTTACATAAACACACATATAGGCAAATATTCATACATATAAAATAAAATTTTTTAAAATATTTATTTATTATGTATACAATATTCTGTCTGTGTGTATGTCTGCAGGCCAGAAGAGAGCACCAGATCTCATTACAGATGGTTGTGAGCCACCATGTGGTTGCTGGGAATTGAACTCAGGACCTTTGGAAGAGCAGGCAATGCTCTTAACCTCTGAGCCATCTCTCCAGCCCCACAAAACAAAATTTTAAAAAATCTCTAAAACCTACAAACAAAAAAAGCATTCTGGATGAGGAGACAGCCCAATAGCAGAGAGCTTGCCTAGTATGTACAAGACCCTGTGTTCCATACTCAGCACTGAAAAAAAAAAAAAATACAAAATCACCTGGTCTAGGCTAAGTGTGGTGGCATATACCTATAATCAGCACTTGGGAGGCAGAGACAGGCGGATTTCTGAGTTCAAGGCCAGCCTGGTCTACAAAGCAAATCCCAGGTCAGCCAGAGCTACATAGTGAGATTGATTTCAGACCAAACAACATATGGGCTACATATATGAGTGTTCTGTACTAAGAAAAAACATCAGGCAGAAGCCACGTGTAGTGGTATAGGCCTGTGGAAGACAGTAGAATCATGAGGTCCAGGTCAGCCTAGGTTATACAGTGAAACCCTGTTATATAAACAAAACAAAATATTAAACAAAATCATTCTTTAAAAGTGTTTAAATCAGAAAAAACAAAGACCGTGATACGAACCTGAAAGCAATCCTGGTCCTGTCCTTTAATAAGCAGTCGCAAGTTTTGGGCTGTAGTTGTAGAACTGTTTCTTAAAGCTAGTTTCTGAAGCCTAAAAACAATGACACATTTTAAATTTCTTCTATTCCATGGATATTGCTACACTGGCAAAACAAAGTCAACTGAACCTAACCACAGTGTCTAAGAATAGGCTGACTGTACAACTCACCTCAGTAGGCTAGTCATCACTCCACAGTTATGCAACTTGTTTCTGGAAATGTAAGTCTTATTAAGACTCAACAGGGAAGGTTTTCAGTTTAATATCTCTCTCTAATTTATCCTTTCAAATGGCCTGATTCATATGTATGTATGTATGTATGTATTTATGTATGTATGTATGTGTCATCAAATTTTTAACAGAGCTGGAAATCTTTGGGAAACAAGAGGTCAGAACTACCAGGCTCATTTGTACAAAGTAGTCTTAAAGTAGTCTTTTCAGCAAGCTCACTTTTTTTTTTAAAGGTTTATTTATTTATTATGTATACAGTGTTCTGTCTGTCTGTATGCCTGCTGGCCACAAGAGGGCACCAGATCTCATTAAGGATGGCTGTGAGCCACCATGTGATTGCTGGGAATTGAACTCAGGACCTCTGGAAGAGCAGGCAGTGCTCTTAACCTCTGAGCCATCACTCCAGCCCCAGAAAGCTCACTTTTTAAAGACATTAGAATATAAGTAAAGTGGACATATAAGGAGCATGTGGCTAGTATGAAAAACCTTGAATCTTTGAAACTAATTTCTTTTTTCATTTAATACAAAATAAGAAATCCCTGTTGTGCACAAAAAATGAAGATCATTATCACTCAATTTGAAGTTTGTTCTAAGTATTTATCAACTAGATTGCAATCTCCCTTAATAAGAAACAGTGCCTTGATTATCATCTCTCTGCCTTTCCATAAAAGGAGCTTTACACTCCTAAATGCTTACTCAACAAAGAACTCACCAAAAAGCCTAAGAAAATAAAAGGCAGTTTGAGATGCATTTTAAAAATTAGGCATCATAAATGTTTTTAAATTTACTCTCATCATATGAAGATCAAGTAAATATATGACAGCTTCACCTCAAATCTAAAGAGAATAATACAGTCACATTTAACACCTGAGAGAGTAACATTAGGTAATTAGACAACAAAATCTCAGTACTCTTGGATGGTAGCTGTGAATACTTACTGTGTCCTACCGAGAGGGATGCCTCCCCAAGTCAGAAACTGCTTATTGGACAGAATCAGTGGAATATCTGAGCAGTGAGGTCCAGGTGGCAGAGGTTTACTCCCAGAAGAAATAACTTCACCTTTTAACACTACTTCATACTGAGGTCCTAATGGCTGCACAAATATTTTCAGGATCCTAACCAAAGAAGAAAATACAAGTCAAATGTCCCATATTCAGTTCTTTTGGCAACTATATCCTATATACTCCCTTTATCCAAGAGACTGTGATGAAAGCACAATTATTTCTATCCCAAAAGCTTATATTCCAGGGGGAAAGAACAAAGGAAAAGTGATAATCACAATAATGTATACACAGTAGCACAAGAGAAATTTCACAGGGCTTTCTTCATGAGGAATTTGGGAAGAGTTGAAGGTCATAAGAGAAGTCAGTACAGGGTTGAGGGGAAGCACTTAAGGCTTAAACACATACTTAAAATAGTATCTGTTTTTTTCCAAAAGATTCTAGTAATGAACTAACTAAATGTGGGCATTCTATACTCCACGCTGGGGATAAGCAGTAGGTGCCTCATAACATATACTAAGCTAGCCCTATGCAGTAAAAGTTCAAACACAAAGAACAACAATATTCTGACTATAAGTTACTTATGATCTAGATGTCAAAGTCCAGGTCCTGGAAGAGATTTGGGAAGAATGGTAAGTAAGAAATAAAAAACTGGCCGGGCAGTGGTGGCGCACGCCTTTAATCCCAGCACTCGGGAGACAGAGGCAGGCGGATCTCTTTGAGTTCAAGGCCAGCCTGATCTACAAGAACTAGTTCCAGGACAGGCTCCAAAGCCACAGAGAAACCCTGCCTCAAATAAATAAATAAATAAATAAATAAATAAATAAATAAATAAATAAATAAATAAATAAAAACTGAAGTGAAAATTTTCTGGAAGAAAAAAGTTAAAGAGGAATACCATATTTCAGGCTTTATTTACCTTATGTCTGAATATAGCAAAAAAAAAAAAAAAAAAACCAGCAGCAACTTCTTACCTTTGATTCAGTTGGACCTTACAGACAAAAATAAGGGCCAGTGAGATGGTTGAGTGGGTAAAAGCTCTTGCTGAGCAAGTCTGAAGACTGAATGTGATCCCCAAGCCCATGGCGGAGGGAGAAACAACTACTGAAAACTGTCCACTGATCTCCACACATGCACCATGACGTGACACCCATACCACACACATCACACATCCAACAGTGGTACTATATATGTATAGTATATGTGTATATATATATGTATATACACATACATAAATACATACACACACACACACACACACATAAAGGGTAACTGAAAAGATAAAGCACAGCTAGCTATATAATTATATCATATATTAGTTGAAGTAAAATAGGTACCTGTACATGAGTGAAAAACAACTAAGCAAGAAGTCATTATAAATATTTTCATATTACCTTTCTTCATAGGCTTTGAGATCCTTTGGTGTAAATGAAACTACCACTTCATGTTCTTCACCAGGTTTAAGAAATAGACTCTCTGGATCCACTGAAAACTGACTTCCTTGTTCTGCAACCTAAGAAATGACATAACCACAACTTAACACATATAAGCATGCTTTCTTGTATTCTATGCCTTTCTGTGCTATTTTTTAGATTTTTATTTGTTTTCTTTTTTTGTTTTTTTGAGATAGGGTTTCTCTGTGTATGCAGTAGCCTGGCTGTTCTGGAACTCTCTTGGTAGACCAGACTGGCCTCAAACTCATAGAGATCTGCCTGCCTCTGCCTCCCAAATGCCAGGATTAAAGGTGTGTGCACCACCACCACCAGTCTTATTCCTTTCCAAAAGAGTATTTCCTTCCTCCTTGATTTCAAATCTTTTTCCTACCCCATCTCCTTTTACTAATAAGTACCACACTCTCACTCATTTTAGGATCTCAGAAATAAAACATATATATATGCAGACTACTCTTTTCCAGTTCTACATACCCACAGATGCCTCACAAACTTCTAAGGAACTACACAAGAATTCTTATATTCAAAGCATTAGGCTTCACTATGAATCAAGCACATACCTGAAGCTAGTGTGACTCTCAGTTTTCACAACCCTCTTGGTATTCCTAGCTCAGTCCTCATAATATCCTAACAAGGTTGACAGCACAGGAGCCTTCAGAAACTAAGGGGCAGAAATACTAAATCACTCTTGCAAAAATTCTTACCTTGATATCTAAATAAACTTCAATATTCCCAGCATTTTTCAAAGGCAAGGGCTGCTTTGTTGAAGAATTTACATCGGCCAACAAATGCATAGTCTATGGAGTAGGGCAAAGACGCATTCAAAAAGTAGTCACAGTTAAAAACTATCAAACTGAACACAACAGAATAACATTAGAGGAGTGCTACAAAGCGGTAAAAAATGACATCTTGAAATTTTTAGGCAAATAAACAGATCTAGAAAAAAACATACTGAGTGAGGTAACCCAGACCCAGAAAGGCAAATATAGTATGTACTTACTCATAAGTGGCTTTTAGACATAAAGAAAAAAAAAAACCCAGCCACACACAACCTCAGAGAACCTAGACAACAAAGAGGACCCTAAGAGAGGGATACATGGGTCTACATATATGAAGGAGAAAGAAAAAGACAAGATCTCCTGAGTAAACTGGGAGCATGGGGGTCACAGGAGAGGGCAGAAGGGTAGAGAAGAGGAAAGGAGGGGAGCAGAGAAAAATTTATAGCTAAATAAAAACAATAAAAATTAAATAAATAAAAATTTCTTTTAAAAAATCATGATTGATCACCTCATGGTGAATGCAGAACTGAACAGGGGCCTAAGGGATACAATAACAGTAAGACCTCAAGTACAGTGACCCCAGTTAATCCTCTCAGCTGTAACCTGAGAAAAGCGCAAGACTATGCCCAGCAGAGGGAGATTCTGCCTACAGCAACATCCTTCATAGTTGCTCTGTATCAGCAGAAGTTTAAAGAGCTGGGGAGACGGCTACAGTTAAAAATACATGATGCTCTTGGCAGAGAACCTGAGTATGGTTCCTACACATGTCTCACAACCACCTGTAACTCCAACTCATGTACTCATATAACACGCACATGCACACACACACACACACACACACACACACACACACACACACAATTAAAACATAACAACAAATCTTAAAATTAGTTTAAAATGCCATTTTATTTTGTTATGGCAAAGAATACTAATCACAACGTTCATTGAGCTAACTAACATCTTACAATCAGGAAGAAAAGTTATTCCAAGATATCAAAGGAGTAGACACAAACAGTTTATAGAATTTCAAAGAGCAAACTAAGCCCTGTAGAAAAAAATAATAATAATAGAGAGAAGATGAGGATACCTGTAAGTCCTTGGGGGCATGAATCCTAGCTATTCCTGCTCTTGCTCTGAGGTCCACACTTCTAAGAACTGGTATAGGGTTTGGGCTGTCAACTTCTATATCCACTCTGGCCAGGAATTCTTCTGCTGAGCCTAGAATTTCTGTAAAAGTTTACTCTTTTACTTCAGGAAACAGATACTTAATCCCAGATTTTACCAGTCATCCAAAAGCATGTCCTTAGGGGTCCAAAGAAAATTCAGGGGTCAGGGAGATGGCTTAGTGGGCAAAAGTGTTTGTCATGCAAGTCTGATGCTCTGAGTGTGATCCTTAGAACCCACATAAAGGTAGAAGGAGAAAACCAACTTCACACAATTGCCTAGTGCCTTTCATACACATGGCCATGTACACAAAAGTAATAAATAAATTAAAAAGAAAAGAGCCGGGCGGTGGTGGCGCACACCTTTAATCCCAGCACTTGGGAGGCAGAGGCAGGAGGATTTTTGTGAGTTCGAGACCAGCATGGTCTACAAGAGCTAGTTCCAGGACAGGCTCCAAAGCCACAGAGAAACCCTGTCTCGAAAAACCAAAAAAAAAAAAAAAAAAAAGAAAAAGAAAAAGAAAAGAAAACCCAGTTAAGGGGATGAAAAGATGGCTCAGAGGTTAAGAGCAATTAATTCCAATTAATTAATTCCCAGCAACCACATGGTGGCTCACAACCATCTGTAATGAGATCTGGTGCCCTCTTCTGGCCTGCAGGGATACATGCAAAAAGAACACTGTATACCTAATTAATAAATAAATCTTAAAAAAAAAAAAAGAAAGAAAGAAAGAAAGAAGGAGAAAACCCAGTTACTAGAGAGACAAGTAGAGAAGAAATGGATTTTCTGCAGCACTTGCTTACATCACCTACACTTACTTGGCTTAACCCCAAGTATCCTACCATCTTCCCCATTTTCCAAATAACATAAAATTCTTGGCAATAACCCAAAACATTGTCATTAATTAACAAGAAAATAAACTGTAAATCTGAAGTTTAATTAAAGAATAGGATAATTCAAAAAAAATATATGATACCTGAAGTGAGGAGTTTCTTTGGGCTATGAAAAATAACCCAAACTATCAGAAATTCTGGATCCTATTAAATAAAAGACAAAATTTTAATGTATATTGATATTAAGACTAAAATCCCAATGAGATAAAGTAGTTTGGAAACTTGTTCTTTACTTCTATATCAGTTTTTTAAAACTGACCCAACTGACCTGTCCATCATAACTGGCAGGCATCACGTGACTGACTACAGATGGCGCCACCCGCTGAGCAATCCCATCAGAGTAAGGAGCAGCTTTCAGAGAAGCGTGGACGGGCTCTTTGGAAAATGTGAAGCAGTGCCAGGCTAAAGCATTCTGTTTAGAAACAGAAAAGTCAGTTACAGCAAAATCATTAACAGTATATCTGTTAATAGGCTCTTTAGCAATATAATTTACTTATACAAGGAAAAATGAATCAAGACTATTAGCATTGCCTATAATTTCAAATCAATAATTTCAGTAGGCAGTCTCTTATTCTTGGTTAGTACTTACAGCATTAATAATCAGTCGGATAGGCACAGTAGCATGTGTCCTATTTATTAACTTGAGTGGGAGAGCTTTCCAGCCTTCATAGGTCAAGTCGCCAAAATCCAGAATACCTTTCTTTTCTGTTTCTACCTAAGTATGAAAAAAGGACTAAGTAATAAAAAGCAATCTATTATTAATGAATATCTTAGCAACGGTTAAGATTGCTTCTTTTAGCAACAGTTAATAGTCAGCATGATCAAAAAACAAACAAAAACAAAAAACAAATAGGACACAGGGAGGTGGTGGCGCAAGGCTTTAATCCCAACACAGGGAGGCAAAGCAGAGGCGGGCGGATCTCTGAGAGTTCAAGGCCAGCCTGGTCTACAAGAGCTAGTTCTAGGACAGGCTCCAAAGCTACAGGAAAAACCCTGTCTCAAAAAACCCTGTCTCAAAAAACCCTGTCTCAAAAAACCAAAAAAAGCCGGGCGGTGGTGGCGCACGCCTTTAATCCCAGCACTCGGGAGGCAGAGGCAGGCGGATCTCTGTGAGTTCGAGACCAGCATGGTCTACAAAAGTTAGTTCCAGGACAGGCTCCAAAGCCACAGAGAAACCCTGTCTTGAAAAACCAAAACAAACAAAAAAACAAAACAAACAAAAAAAAAAGAGTCAGCATGATAGGTAAACGTAGACCTAAGTTTTCCCATTCCATTTTATTTTCCATTGAATTTTATTGCTGTCTATAAAACTAGTGTTAAAGTGTACATTTAAAGTAAGCTAACTATTTAAATATACTATAGAATAAGGCAAAGTGGCTACTGTTACTTTGGAAACACTATTAGATCTTAAGATGAAATAAATTGGTTTTTCTATATTTATTTATTTATTTATTATGTATACAATATTCTGTCTGCATATATGCCTGCAGGCCAGAAGAGGGCACTAGACCTCATTACAGATGGTTGTGAGCCACCATGTGGTTGCTGGAAATTGAATTCAGGACCTTTGGAAGAGCAGGCAATACTCTTAACCTCTGAGCCATCTCTCCAGCCCGAAATAAATTGTTTTATAAAACACAAATCTCCTTTTAAATAATTCTCAATTCCTTAATTCTTTTCACAACTTCATGAAAATCTTGGTTTCTGTAGGAATTCCTTTAAGTTACCTGCCCACAGGAGTGTGGCCTCTTATACATGCTGATGTAAAGCGCGGGTCTGGTCTGGGGGCAATTTCGGTTCCTGTTCCCCGTTCGTGCAGAGGATTGTGATCTGTGAGTCTACCCCTAAATAAATAACCCTTTATTATACTCAATTCTGAGCTAATGTGGGACTTCTTTTTAGCGTCCTTCTTCACTTGGTATATTTCTGATTCAGTCTGATACAAAAACAGTATTTAAAATTATGTCAAGTAGACATTTCAAAGGTTAAAAATAAGTGTGTACTATGTGTCAGACTGCTATGTCTTTAAACATCGAAGAGCAACTTAACAGACTCACCCACATGTGAAATTTGACAATATTTAAAACACAGACATCTAAAGTTTATGAAAATACAAGGAAATCAAAGACTTATTAGCAAGTGGGAGCTGAAGTCTACAATGGCCAATGAAGATCAGGGTCCAAATTAACACTCAAGAGAGACAAAGTTTGACACTTCCCAAAGGTAGTATATTTCAGGTTCCTTATAGGAAGGGCAAAGCTGGAATGGAATATAAACACCATACATAAAGTCCTGAAATTAGGGGCTGGAGAGATGGCTCAGTGGTTTAGAGCACTGACTGCTTTTCCAAAGGTCCTGAGTTCAATTCACAGCAACCACATGGTGGCTCACAACCATCTGTAATGAGATCTGGTGCCCCCTTCTGGTGTGCAGGGGCACATGTATACATAATAAATAAATAAATCTTAAAAAAATAAATAAAAAAATAAAGTCCTGAAATTCAGTGTTCTTTAGAGGAATATTAAAAACAAACAAAACAGGTGAAAAACCTGCCCTGGTGTTCAAAAAACAACAGGGGACCCTTCTAGGGATGGGTAAATTTCTAAAGATTATTTGTAAAAACATCAGATCTTGAGTCTAGGCAGCACCAGCACTGGCATGGAGCTCCAGCTGAGACAAACACAGTCTTTCTTTCTTTTTGTTCTTTTTTTTTTTTTTGGTTTTGGTTTTTCGAGACAGGGTTTCTCTGTAGCTTTGAAGCCTGTCCTGGAACTAGCTCTTGTAGACCAGGCTAGCCTCGAACTCACAGAGATCTGCCTGCCTCTGCCTTCTGAGTGCTGGGATTAAAGGCATGCGCCACCACCACCTGGCTTAGGAATTAGAGGTAATATTCAGGTTCTTTTTTTGGTTTTTCGAGACAGGGTTTCTCTGTGGCTTTGAAGCCTGTCCTGGAACTAGATCTTGTAGACCAGGCTGGCCTCCAACTCACAGAGATCCACCTGCCTCTGCCTCCCAAGTGCTGGGATAAAAGGCGTGCGCCACCCACAGCCCGAAGAGGAATGCTTTCTTTGCATTTCCACAGTATGCTCTCAGGGAAATGAAGACACATGGAAAGGAAGGAAAATTTTTGGCTGAATTTTAAAGAGACATTGTAACAAAAAGATGTTAAAAGAAATTGGACTCCATTAACAAAAGAGAGATGACATCAAAAGATCAACACTGGTCAGAACAGACTTTAAACAAAATGGATGAAAGGATGGCCCAGTTCTTTGTCCCAGCTGTCTAAAGAGGCAACTCTAATGGCTTAGTTTACACTGACTACCCCATCCAAACACTCCCCTCTGACCTACACAGGCACACATGTGGTGTACATATGTGCATGCAGACAAACACTCATACACATAAAAGCAAATAAAACTAAAAAAAAAAAAAATTTTAAGTAACAACTAAGAAACAGTGTGGCCCATCTATGGAGAAATTCCTCCGTTACCAAATGACAAAGACACATTTACGAACAGTTACCTCAATAACAGGGGTTTCAGCAATAGCAGTGAGAGTGACTCTTTTTCCCAAAGCTTCTGCTTGCACTATTGTGTCAGCATCTGCTGAAAACGGCCAAGAAGCAACACTGAATGTACATCTGAAAATTCCAGAATTTGTGGGTATAAAAAGAATTTTTATCTCTTCTGTGGCATGAGGTCTTACAACAACTTTATTCTTGAAAACTAAACATGTTTGTGTTGAAAGATCCACCTATAAATAAAAGCAAGACAGTGTGTTAGGAATGGCTCTACTTTTCAAACTGATCATCCAGGTTAAGATTCCTTTTCCCAGTCAAACTAGGAAATCTAGACCTTCGTTAGTGTTAAAACATACTCGACTCTTGTAACTCATTATTTGAAATATACAATCAATCCAAAAACAAAAAGCTTTCTGACAGCTGGTGAGGTGACTTGTAGGGAAAAGGTACTTGGTGTCAAATTGACAGCCTGAGTTTGAACCCTAGAACTAGCTTGGTAAAGGAGAAACCAATGCCCACAAGTTGACCTTTGACCCCCACACCTGCGTTATGGCATGCATACACCCACCCACCCACACATATAAGCAAAATATAAATAATTCTCTCTACACATGAACGGTGTCCACTCCTAGAAGATTTTCAAGTGAACAAACATATTCACTAAACAGGCACTCTTCTAAAGAGGACACTGGACACAGGTGCTTCACAGCCCGACAAACCTGTCTAGGACGATTTCTATTTCTACATGCTGTGCCAGATCTTACCATCAACCTACAATGCCTTCCCCCAGTTATTTTATATTTCTGTCTCCTTTAATGATCTGGTAACAGATGGGAAAGTGAGGAAGAGACAGCAGAGAAGGGATGGTTGATGTTAACTGTCAATTACAAAACCTGCAGTCACCAGGGAGACGGGTCTCTGGACATGCCTGTGGGAGATCACCATGACTACTTCATTTGAAGTGGGAAGACCCACCCATTCCCTAGCTGGGTCCTGAATTATGTGCAGAGGGAGTTAAGAGTAGCATGTATCCAGAGCTCTTTGGTTGCTGATTATGAATATGATGTAGCCAGCTGCTTCAAGACCCACTGTCTTGACTTTGCCACCATGATGACCTATACCCTTGGATTGTGAGGCAAAGTAAACCTTTCTATACTGTCTCTTAGTGTTCGTATTGTTGTCTAAGATCTCTGGCATTGTGGTTCATAGGCTGGTTTTCTTTGCTTTATGTTTATAAACCACCTATGAGTGAGTCCATGTGATAATTGTCTTTCTGTGTCTGGGTTACCTCACTCAAAATAATGCTTTCTAGTTCCATCCATTTTCCTGCAAAATTTAAGCTGTCGTTATTTTTTTCTGATGTGTAGTACTCCATTGTGTAAATGTACCACATTTTTTTTATCCATTCTTTGATCGAGGGGCATTTAGGTTGTTTACAGATTCTAGCTATGACAAACAAAGCTGCTATGAACATAGTTGAGCACATGTCCTTGTGGCACGATTGAGCATCCTTTGGATATATACCTAAAAGTGGTATTTTGGGTCTTGAGGAAGGATGTTTCCTAATTTTCTGAGAAATTGCCACACTGACATCCAAAGGGGTTGTACCAGATTGCATTCCCACCAGCAATGCAGAAGTGTTCCCTTTTCCCCACAACCTCTCCAGTATAAGTTGTCATCAGTGTTTTTGATCTTGGCCATTCTTACAGGTGTAAGATGGAATCTCAGAGTTGTTTTGATTTGCATTTCTCTGATGACTAAGGATGTTGAACATTTCCATAAGTGTCTTTCAGCCATTTTAGATTCCTCTGTTGAGAGTTCTCTGTTTAGGTCTGTACTCCATTTTTTTTATTGGATTATGTGATCTTTTGGTATCCAATTTCTTGAGTTCTCTGTATATTCTGGAGATCAGACCTCTGTCTGATGTGAGGTTAGTGAAGATCTTTTCCCATTCTGTAGGCTGTCGTTTTGTCTTGTTGACCGTGTTCTTTGCTTTACAGAAGCTTTTGTTTCAGGAGGTCCCATTTATTGTTTCTCTCAGTGTCTGTGCTGCTGGGGTTCTATTTAGGAAGTGGTTCCCTGTGCCAATGCGTTCAAGTGTACTTCCCACTTTCTCTTCTATAAGGTTCAGTGTGGCTGGCTTTATGTTGAGGTCTTTGATCCATTTCGACTTGAGTTTTGTACATGGTGATAGATATGGGCGTATTTTCATTTTTCTACATGTTGATATCCAGTTATGCCAGCACCACTTGTTGAATATGCTTTCTTTTTTCCATTTGATATTTTTTGCTTCTTTATCAAATATCAGGTGTTCGAAGATGAGTGGATTGATATCCGGGTCTTCTATTTGGTTCCATTGGTCCTCCTGTCTGTTCTTCTGCCAGTACCAGGCTGTTTTCAGTACTGTAGCTCTGTAGGAGAGTTTGAAGTCATGGATTGTGATGCCTCCAGAAGTTCTTTTGTAGCCCAGGATTGTTTTGGATCCTGGATTTTTTGCTTTTCCAAATGAAGTTGAGTACAGTTCTTTCAAGGTCTTTGAAGAATTTTGTTGGGATTTTGATGGGAATTGCGTTGAATCTGTGCAACCACCACTTTCAGATTGGATTTGAAGCTCACGTGATAAAGGGAAATTCATACCAGGTACTGTAAACCAGATAAACTCATGACGGAGAGAGGTCATAGGGTCCTCCTGGGGAAATTCACTACTATTGTTTAGCTAAGCTATCTTACCCTTATTCAGATAAGTTATTCTTTGCAGAGGAACAGAGATGAATGCAAAGACTCTTGGCTATTCAAGGTGCTAAGAATAAAAAACAGCTGAGTTCTCAGCCCTAAACAGAAGGACATTTATACCAATCCCTCTAAGTCTCAGGAAACATCAAAAAAGAGGGAGCAGAGAAAATGTAAAAGCTGGAAGATAGAAGAAAACTCACTACCTGCCAGGCATGCCCCTACAAACATGATCTTCACAGCATCTGCAGTGGCCTGAACTGGCCTACCAATATCAACCATGAATTGGGGAGGTACTCCTGGGCCTCTACCCTTTGCTGCTGAACTACAAGCTATGGATGGATTCACTGTCTCTAGCTGTGTACCCAACCATGAGCACACCACACATCAATGGATAGTTCTAAACCTATGGACACACAGCACCCTGGTTAACATCAGTAAATTACACACATAACAAAAAGTTCTGAATGTAGGAAAGGAACTTGAAAGAGGAAAGAGGACAATGGTGAGAGGAAGATTAGAGAAGAAAGGGTGAAAGTAATCAGGGTATATTATATACATGTAGAAAGTACCAAAGAACAAAATAAAAACTTTAAAAAAAATTTTAAAAAACTTCCCAAGTGGCTAAGAGTACACTTGCAGCTGACTCAGGTTTAGTTCCCAGCACCCACAGGACACAGCTAAAAGTCCAAGGGATCTGACATCCTCTCCTGACCTCTGTGAGCACTACACATAGGCAAACAATCATAAACATAACAATAAAAATAAATCTTAAGAGGCTGGAGAGATGGCTCAGTGGTTAAGAGCACTGACTGCTCTTCCTGAGGTCCTGAGTTCAATTCCCAGCAACCACATGGTGGCTCACAGCCATCTATAATGAGACCTGGCGCCCCCTTCTGGCATGCGGGCACACATGGATGGAATGCTATACACATAATAAATAAATAAATCTTTAAAAAAAAAAATCTTAAAAAAAAATAGAACTTTCGCGGGACAGTGGTGGCGCACATCTTTAATTTCAGCACTCGGGAGGCAGAGGCTGGTTGAATCTCTGTGAGTCCGAGGCCAGCCTGGTCTACAAGAGCTAGTTTCAGTAGAAAGTAGAAAAAGACAAGATCTCCTGAGTAACTTGGGAGCATCGGGAACTTGGGGGAGGGTTGAAGGGGGGAGGGGAGAAGCAGGGAGGGGAGTAGAGAAAAATGTAGAGCTCAATAAATATCATAAATAAATAAATAAACAAAACAAACAAACAAAACAAAACAAAACAAAAACAAAGAGCTAGTTTTAGGCCAGGCTCTATAACTACAGCGAAACCCTGTCTCGAAAAACCAAAAGAAAAAAAAAAACTTTCAAAAGAACAATTGAATCAGAAAAAGGGGATGGATCTAGGAGTAGTTAGGGGAAAGAGGACCAAAACACATAGTATGAATATATTAAATTATCAGAAAATGGAAATATTGTTTAAAAGGGGAGTAAAATAAGTCAAGTACTTGGTTAAAGGACACCTGTGACACCAATGAGACAGACATGGAAAACTCACCTTCTCGCCATTTACACAGATACTGAGGACTCTGATGCTGACTTGGAGCCAACGGTCAGTTGGGTTGAGGACACTGAGGAGGGTCTGTGAAGCAATACCTACACAGCAGGCATGAGGAAACCTCAGTTCCTCGGGTACTCTGGCATTCCCTGCATAAGATCAAGTCAAAATGCAAGTTACACTAAACATTTGATTAAAAGCACTATTGGCTAAAAGGAAACTATTACACAGGAGTGCCTGATTATGATCTATAGAATAAATGCTCTAGTAAAAATCCCTGACATAAAAAGTCTCAGCGGAAACTGCCAACAGTTTCTATTTCTTCTATACAGCATTGAGAAAAATGAGCAATGTAACAACACAAGTAAGTGAATCAAATCAGAATTCAACAGCGAGTCAAACCTTTGTTGCTGCTATCGTGCCCTTTTCCTCTCCCAAGTTATAAGCTACTGTAAAGAGAAGCTGCAGAGGCTCCAGCACAGGTGTGCCTGGCTACACAGCACTATCTCACACCCTTTCCCTAGCCTCACATTCAGGTGGGCGGCATGGACAATCCCAGCTTCACAAGGAAAGCATGTCATCAGGGAAAGCACACTGTGGAGAAGAGCAGAGTTCTGCTCCGCGCTGTCATTACATCACACCCAAGAAGCACCAGTGGAAGGTAACTCATTCTGGGAAATGATCCTAAGGAGGACATTTCCTACTTAAAGAAATAGCAAAACTCAAATGCAGAGGGAAAGAAACATCAAAACAAAAACACAGAAAGCTGTCAGAATACAGAGTACTGCTGTTCTGAGCCAAGTTCAGTGCCCCTTCATAGAAATATTCTGATGCTCTCACTATAAGACAAAGGAAGAACTTGTAAGAAAGAACCTGAAATAAACTGTGATGCACACCTACAACCCCTCACACTTGAGAGGAACAAAAGCTCAAGGTCACTTCCCCCACATAGTAAATATGAATGAGGCCAACAGGGATCCTGTGTTTTGTTTTGTTTTGTTTTAATTAAAGGAAAAATAAAAGAGGGGAGCTAGGGAGATGGCTCAGCAGTTAAGAGAACATGTTGCTCAATAATGAGGACCTATGTTCAAATCTCAGCACCCATATAAGTTAGCCCATGGTCACCTGCAACTCCAGCTCCAAAGAAATCCAACACTTCAGCCTCCATGGGCACATGCATGTGTATATGTGCATACACTCACAAAGACACACACATACACCAAAAAAAATCTTAAAAATTAAAGAAATTAATTTCAACCAACATACCAACATTTCTTTGAATAAAATTAGTTTTGTGGCCCCGTCTGAGAAAATTCAGCCTATATAGAACAACAAAAAACTATGACAAGTCATCTTACCAAATCCAGACATCATTCCCAAGTCCCATGGGTTGGTTTCACAGTTTGCAGCAACAGGCTGCACAGGAAATGGCTTTGCTGTACTCAGCAGGTTCTGGTGTACAGCAGTAGAACACAGGTTATAAAGAGAAGATGGACCCATCACTCCAGAGGCAAAATTTGGTCCTAAACACATCCCAGAAGACACATGTTCTGGTGCAACAAGAGGATAAGGAGAACACCCTGAAATCCCACAGACTTGCACACCTGCATGGCACTGAGGCAAGGTGGCATTCCCAGATGAAGGGACTGGTCCCAAATACTGCTGGGCCACAGGAGCTGTGTATAGAGGATGTCCAGTCCAGAGTGCCGGGCACAGAGGAGGCTGGTTCTGCACCTTAGCAACAGAAGTATAAGCTGAAGTGTGGGGAGCAAGATTGGGCTGATTTACAGAGGTACAGAGATTAGGAATCTGGCTGCTAGAGTCACTGCTGGCAGTCGACAGACCAGTAGATGTTAACCTTTGACTCTGCTCCACAGTCTTCTGGTTCAATACAAGAAGGCTTGGTATGGCTGGCCCAGACCGATGGCTCAGACCTGGCTTGTTCAGGAGAGCCTGGCCAATCAGGTCCTGTTCACTGGGGCCAGATGTTGAATCTACCCCACTGGCTTCCAAGTATTCCCCACTTTTGGAAGAAATATCTTGACTCAATGTAAAATTAGGTTCTCCATCTTCAAATCCGCTACTCAGAGAAGGAGTTTCTGCCACTTTTCCTACACCAGATTCAACCTGGATAATACACGGCAATGTTACTTTTTCTGTGTTCTGACCTAGAACTTTGTCTCTTAGCTTCTTCGTAGTTTCTTCCTCTGATGGAGTAGGACTGGCTTGAACAATTGTGGTGCTCAACTCACTGGTGAGATCACTCTAAGTATGATAAATTTTGTTTTTAGTAATCCATAGATGAAACAAAATGTAACAGATTCAAACAATGTTGGTATAAATCTCAAGTAACATGAAATCTACATAATATCCTGAAATACAGAGTATACAAAGGAAAATGACAGCAAATATAAAATGCAGGCTTACACATGAAAATTGCACCCATTGTTTTATAAAAAGTCTTACAATAGGAAAGAAATAAAAGGTAAACACCAATTTTATCTAAAACATTTACATAAAGAACCAAAGACAGACTGGAGAGATGTCTCAGCAGTTAAGAGCACTGGCTGCTCTTCCATGGACCCTGCAACCACATGGGCTGCTAATAACCACGTGGTGACTAATAACCATTGTAATAAGGTCTGGGGGCCTCTTCTGGCCATCAGGCACACACACAGAAAAAACCCTGTTTATATAATAAATAAATCTTAAAAAGAACCAAAGTCAGCTAACATTTTTCAAATTAAAGAATTTTTTGTAAACTTTATAAAAAATATAAATTAGTTAATAAAAGTATAAGTAGCAGACAAGCTATCTCATTTATCATTTTGGTTGTACTGGAAGTTTATCTTGAACCAAAGCTTTAGAAAAAAAAGATATAAAGTGGGTGGTGATAGAGTACGCCTTTAATCCCAGCACTTGGGAGGTAGAGGCGGCATACAAGGCCAGCCTGGTCTACAGAGTGAGTTGAGTACAGAGAAATTCTGTCTCAAAAAAAAAAAGAGAAAGGAAAGGAAGGAAAGAAAAAAGAAAAAAGAGAAAGAGAAAGAAACAAAGATATTAAACAGAAACTAGTATTAATAGTAACAAAAATATGTCCTCAGTGTTGAATAAGCACTGACTTCATGCTACAGCCTTCACAAGAGTGAAGGAAATAGGATTAAAGAGGGCTAGTAATCCAAGAGAGTGACAGAGAGGCTCCCAGGTCCCATTACTCAGCAGATAAACACTGTGCTAAAAAAACAGAGACTCGGGGGATGGGGAAAGTTAATTTAAACTAAGGATATAGAACATAAAGTTTTATGGAACCCCACTACTTGGTAAGATAATTAAAAATGTAAATTTTAGGCTGGGCAGTGGTGGTGCATGCCTTTAATCCCAGCATTCAGGAGGCACAGGCAGGCTGGACTCTATGAGTTCAAGACCAGCCTAGTCTACAAGAGCTAGTTCCAGGACAGAAAGTGCTGTTACACAGAGAAACTCTATCTCAACTCCGCCCCCAAAATAATAATAATAAAATAAATAAATAAAAATGTAAGTTTAAAAAAAAAAGTTTAAATGGAGATACACTGTACAGGCAAATAATGCTTCACCTAGAAGATATGAGCTTGAAAATTCCAGTGCCAGGTACAGAATACCTCTCTCTAAGTTAATGGTCAGGGAGATCCTAGAAACCCCCAAAACAACACAGGTTACTGCCACTGCTCTTCGGTGCTCACTCTAACTAGATGGTAAGAACCTATTACTAAAGACACAACACACTTTGGTTGCAGAGCATAAAGAAATAAAGCTAGAACTGACCCAAAAGATTCCTCCCTGCTGGCTAACCTTCACAACATTGAAAGATGCTATGCTGACCACAGGAAGAGAAAAGTTATCAATGGACTTACACAGTGATGGACCACACATGCTACAATACTGATCTGTCAAGAGAGATCGCTCACTGGGGCAGTAGTGGCATAACTATTACTGGGATAACCAAGTGCTTTCTGACTGGATTTGAGGGCTACTCCATGGGAAGGAATTCATGTCTGACACTGTAAACCTGGTCAAAAGCCAATGGCCAGGGAGGTCACAGGCCCTAGGGGAACCTACTACTATTGTTTTGCTAAAAGCACGTGTTGTCAAAGTATCTCCTAAATATTTATGTTTATACCTGTCAATCAATGCTGCTCTCTTCCTTGGTCAAAGATGCTTCTTTTTAAAGTGGGCAAGAGTCAATGCCAAGACTTAAGTATAAATATATACATTCATTAATTCACTTTAAAGATACAGAACAGCAACATGGAAGTTGAACAGGCCAGAATTCCAGTTTGAGTCAAACATCACTAACACTTTTGATCTTGAAGGCTTACCAAGGAAACAGTACAAATGGCACCCACCTTGTGGTCCTCTAAGCTTTCAGCAGCAGCTGTGATAGGATAGGTGTTTTCCTGTTCTGACACATAAGTCAGCCTGCTCATATCAGCATGGGAACATGCCAACTCAGACAACTCACACTCTGAGTGGGGCTTCTGGTGATGAGGTAAATTAAGAGATTCCAGAGCATACCTGAAAGAGAAACAGAAGCATGATGTTAGAATATGTATTAGTAAAAAACCACTACTATCTAGCTATAAGCTTGAAGTAACTCAACCACAAATTTACCATCTTTAATTAAAGTAATCAATTACATTCCTGTTGATGACCTACATTGTAAGCTACCATTAAAGAAAAAGTTGTCTCATTTTATTAGTAATTAGCATATACAGACACATAACAATTAGTTATTCATTCAATAAAAATTTATTAAATACCTGACATACAGCAGTTAATAAAACCATTTTAAAAATCGCTATCCTCAAAATTACATAGATGAGGCAACAAAATGCCCATGTATTGCTAATCAAAAGGCAAAGTGAGTAACTTTTGCCTAAGTAATTACACACACCTAGAAAAAGCCCACTGACTCAGATAGTCTATATCTGAGAAATTCATCCAGAAAGAAAAAAATTATTGATAAATATAAAACACTTCATAAAAGCTATGTTTATTGATAATAAAGTAGGAAACTCAAATGCCATACAAGAGGAACTAAGGCACGGCACAAGCTTACAACATAACTCTTTAACTACTAAAAACCATGCTGAGGATATAGTTCAACGGTAAAATGTTAGTTAGCACTGCTAACACGTAACAAAAACCCCAAACCATGCTGCTGAATACTATGCTCTGGCTTAGAAAGAAATTCACAATATATTAACTAAAACAAAATCAAAAACAAAATTCAATGGATGAAGGCTAAGAATGCGGCGCAATGTCGGATCATGCTCAAAAACACATAGATGGACGGACGGACGGACAGGCGGGCGGACAGGTAGGTAGGTAGGTAGATAGACAGACAGACAGATAGATAGATAAGCAAAATGAGAACATAGCCTTTGCTATGGAACCCACATCTATTTTTTTTTTTTTCGAGACAGGGTTTCTCTGTGGCTTTGGAGCCTGTCCTGGAACTAGCTCTTGTAAACCAGGCTGGTCTCGAACTCACAGAGATCCGCCTGCCTCTGCCTCCCAAGTGCTGGGATTAAAGGCGTGTGCCACCACCACCCGGCGGAACCCACATCTATTTACCACAAACACACACTGGTGTTACTTCTAACTTAATTTTGTTTTTCAGCAGCCATATGAGAGACCCCAGCCCAGATCCGGGAAGGGAAGCAAGCTGAACAACCACAGCCTAGGGAGGGTTCAGCAAGCAAAGGTACTTGCTGCCAGACCTGACGGCCTGAGTTTGATTCCCAAGAAGTAGAAAGAGAAAACCAACTCCTACAGGTTGTCCTCTGACCTGTAAACATGCACTGAAGCTTATACATCTTCATGAATGTGAGTACAATCACAGACACCGATGCATAACTCACATACACACAAATAAATGAAAGTTTAAGAATTTATTCCATAAATGTATCATGAGCGTTCCCTCCTAAGAGCAGAAGAGAATGAAGCAGGAAAAATATTTTTTCAGAAATCATGCCTGAATTCATACAGCTAAAAAAAAAAAAGGACAGCTTGGAGAAAGTTAGTAGATTAGCTCTTAAATCCATTATTTCCTAAACCATAACATTTTCAGTCATTTCAGTAGCTACTCAAATTTGTTCATTTAAATCTTTCAACAGAGAAACACTTGAATGACCTCTTATGAAGCCAGAAAAGAGAATATTTTTAGAATTAAAAATTAAAAAAAAACCTATTCATTTTGATGTTATTTTTTTAAAGATTTATTTATTTATTATGTATACAACATTCTGCCTCCATGTATGCCCGCATGCCAGAAGAGGGCACCAGATCTCATTACAGATGGTTGTGAGCCACCATGTGGTTGCTGGGAATCAAACTCAGGACCTCTGGAAGAGCAGCCAGTGCTCTTAACCACTGATCCATCTCTCCAGCCCCCCATTTTGATGTTATTAAAATAACAAAACATGGGGCTGGAGAGATGGCCTAAAGGTTAAGAACACTGGCTGTTCTTGCAGACCTTGGTTTAATTCCCAATACCCACATGGCAACTCACAGTTACCTATAATTCCACAGAGGATCCAATGTCTTCTAGCCTCCTCAGGCACCAGGAATACACATGGTAACACTTACATCCATGTGGGCAAAATACTCATACACATGAAGTAAAATAATCTTGGAAGATAGTAAAATACAAAGATAGACTAAAAAACTAGAAAGACTGAATAAACCATGAAAGTCCCTGTCCTGGTTAGCATTAAACTGTCAACCTGACAGTCTAGAACCACCTGAGAAAAGGTCTTAATTGTCTTTATCAGGCTAGAATGTTGGCATGTTTGTGAGGATTGACTTGACTGTCTTGAGTGCCACCATCCCTAGGCTTGGACTGTATACGAAGGCTGGCTAAGCATGACTCCGTCAGTCAGGGAGCAAGACATCCAAGCAGCATTCACAAGGTTCCTGCCTTGAGTTCCTGCCCTGAGGTCCCTCAATGATAGGCTGTGACCTGGAAGTGCAAGCTGAAATAAACTTTTTTCTCCCCTAAGTTACTTTTGGTCATGGTGTTTTAACACAGCAACAGAAAGGAAACTAAAACATTCTGAAATAGTATTACTTTACATGTTGTTTTTTTAAAAAAAAAAAAAAAAAAACAAATACGGAAAAGCAGAATATAGGATCTGGGGAGATGGTTCAGTGATTATAGTACTTCCAGGCAATCCTGAGGAACTAGGTTTGAATGCCCAGCACCCATGTAAAGAAAAACAACAACAAACGCAAACAAACAAAAATCCATCAGCTGCAGCAGTATGTATCTATAATGCCAGCTTGGGGACTAAGAGAGAAGGAACCTAAAGGGCATGCTTGCAGACCAAAGCTTACTGGCTTGAATAGGCGAATGGGCCCTTTCTCAACATAAAATATTGTGGGGGAAACAACTGAAGAAATAGCACTGGGAAGACAGAGGCAGGAAGATCTCTGTTGAATTCAAGGCAAGGCACAGAGGCTCTATTTCAAAAAATTAAAAGTAAAGAAATTGAAAAGATATTTTAGGGACCACCTTTAAGAGATGAACCTAGCCAGGCAATGGTGGCACACACCTTAATCCCCAGCACTTGGGATGCAGTGGCAGGCAGATCACTGAGTTCAAAGCCAGCCTGGTCTACAAAGAGAGTTCCAAGATAGCCAGTGCTATAGAGAAACCCTGTCTCGAAAAAAAACAAAAACAAAAGAGATAAACCTAAATGATTTTTCTTCTTTTATGATTTTTTTACAATTTAATTTTCTATATATAGCACAAGTTTTTTAAACTTAAAAATCAAGGTGGGATATACCTAATCAAAATACATTCCATGAAATTCTCAAATAATAGAAACAAACAGAAATAAAGTTAAGTAAGCACTTACCCTGATAAGTTGCCAGAAATTTCACTAGGGGAAGAATGACTGAGTGGTGAAGTAGACAGTCTGAATCTCCCCTGGTCCTCAAATCCAGATCCACCACTCTCAGGAGAGGAATTTGTCAAATCTATTAGAAAGGTACATTCTCCAATAAGAACAGAAAACAATAACAAAAACCACACAATTTAAATGTGATCGATCACTGATACCTACCAACACTTTTAGGTAAGACTATATGATCTTCTTCAAAAGTGACGTGCTTCTCACTGCTGCTTGTCTCACTGACACATTCCTTTTTCCTTCGGTGTTCTCTATTATCTTGTATTTCCTCACATTTTTCTAAAAGGCGAAGAGACGGTACTCTCGGATTCCTCATTGATGAGTAACTACCGGGTGTTGGAACAGAAACTGAGGCAGCTTTCTCAATGTTCTGCACATCTGGTAATTCATCAATGGAGCATGCCTTCCTCCCTATGACTGTGCTTCTATTCTCGCTTTTGTTTGAAAGACCTGAATCTGGAGAGGCTAGTGTTTTAAGTGATTTCTGAGTCTCACTCTCCGTATTTTCACCACAGAAAACAGCTGCTGAATCTGCTTTGGGTTGCCCCATATTAGCAGCACAAACATTCGCCATACTGATGTCTTGAACAGTTTGCTGTTTGGGCAAACATAAATCCCAAATGTCAGACGTGTCTGCTCTCGAAAAGGGCTCCCATGTACCTTCACAGCTACTAACTTCTGTTTTTGTAAGGTATTTCTCCATATCAAATGCATTGAATCTGTTACTTTTTTCTACATCATTAATTAAGAAACGAGACGTGGTGGAAAAGTCCTCTTGTGTATCGTCATCCTGAAAAGTCTTGCCTCTTCTTTTATTTGTAAGTGCCTTCATCATGGCAACCAGCTGGGCAGGATCAGTACTCACAGACACATCGGCAATGGCTGAAGCAATGGTGCTTATTCTAAGTACAGAATCTCCACCACCAGATAGAGTGCTTTTGTGTTCTTCAAGTTTGTTATTACTGCAGAAAGTGTCCTAGAAATAAACAACTTTATTAAATAAACTCACTCTACTTACAAGAACAAGTACAAATTTGTTTAATCTTTATTTAGTGTAGTCTCCTATCCAAGGGTTATGATCCTAGTGGATGTCTAAAAGCACAAATGGCACACCAAACTACTATCTATCTATCTATTGGTATAGACACAAACACACACACACACACACACACACACACACACTATGCTTATTCCTAGGCAACATACATACCTATGCATACCTAAATTTATAAATTGGGCACAGTAAGACATAATGGGAACCACAGGTATAAAACTGAGATGGGTCCAACAGTAAAAACTATAAACATATTAAAACATTCACCTCTGGTGACAACAGGATACGTAATGCTAACCTCCTGCCGAAAGCAATTGGAACCCAACAGTATATTTAAAAGAACACCATGTGCCCAGGTATATGCAGGAAGATTAAGAGTATAGTTATTCTCAGTTACACGTGAGTTCAAGGCCAGTTTGGGCTACAAGAGACACTGTCTCAAACAAACAAGTAAGCACATAGGGAGAGAATGAGGGAGAAAGGGAGGAAGGGAGAGGGGGGGAATGAGGGAGGGAAAGAGGGGTAGAAGAGAGGTAGGTAAAGTAAGGAAGGAAGGAGAAATGGAAGAAATGAAAGGAAGGAAGGAAAGAAACAGAAAGGAAGGAAGAGAAGGAAGTTTTATTAAACATTAGTAAATCAAGGAGACGGGATATAATTTCTTGGAAAATCAATAATATAGAAAAACCTGTAGGAAATTAATAGAAAAAATAAAACAGTTATATACAATCCAAAAGAATATCTAAAGAAAAAGAATAAAGATCAGAGGAAACAAGTAACAAAGAAAGTGAAAAGATTCAAATGGTCATGGACTAGTAATTGCATTAAAGAAATGTACAAAGGTCGGTCGGTGGTGGCGCACACCTTTAATCCCAGCACTAGGGAAGCAGAGGCAGGCAGATCTCTGTGAGTTCGAGGCCAGCCTGGTCTACAGAGCTAGTTCCAGGACAGGCTCCAAAGCTACAGAGAAACCCTGTCTCGAAAAACCAAAAAGAGAGAGAGAGAGAGAGAGAGAGAGAGAGAGAGAGAGAGAAATGTACAAAGGCTACAAAACTGATTTTTTTAAAAATCTTTTTCTATATTCTTCAATGAGAAGCATCCAAAATAAGAACAAGGGAAGATTAAAAGTTAAGGGCCAACAAGATGGTTCAGTGGGTAAAGGCAATTGCCTCCAAGATGACCTAAGTTCAATACCTGGAGACCCACACGGTACATAGCAGGAGAGAACTGACTCCTGCAATTTGTCCTCTAATCTTTACACACACACTCTGAGAAACATGCATAGGAACAGAAATAAATAAATGTATTGTCTTTAACTATCAAAAAGTTATGGGTAAAACACAACATGACAACTCTAAGGGAAAAAGTTGGTATTTACATGGTTGATACCAACCTTAGGGGGAGGGGGGGAACAACAGGAACTGAGGCAGATGTGTGCAATGGTAAAAGCTCATTAGCCAGACAATTTTGATTTATATGAACCTAAAACTATGGCCTCAAAAATTTAAAGCAAAACCAGACTCATAATGAGTAACAGACAAACATATAGTCATAGTGTATGATGTTAAAACCTAAATAACTGAAGGAATAGCAGAACAATTTTAAGATGCAATCAACTTTAGCATTCTTATTTAACAAAGCTCACATTAATGAAACAAAAACATTAATAAAAAACTGAAAGTAGGCAATAGTTATACGACAGGTGTTCCCTTTATGCTAACAAACTGCATTTTTAAACCTGAACAAATCCAGATCCATTTAATATGTCTTGATAAAATTTAAATGACTAAGAGCAAAAATATTGAAAACACTGAACAATTAACCTAAAACCAATTATTTTAAACCCTGGAAAGAAAAATAAGTAAATAAAAAACAAAAAATAAAATCTGGAAAGACAGCTCTGTGGATAAGACCATGTGCTGTTCTGACAAAGGACCAGAGTTCAGTTCCCAGCATCCATTCCAGGTGGTTCACAACTGCCAGCAACGTAAGCCCAGTGGTAGGCACCCACTCACATATGTACAGTCCCTACCCTCTCATACACATAATTAAAAATAGTGAATAATATACAATGATAAAATAATTTTAAAAATCTGGAAAAAATCTCATAAATGCTTGAAAACTAAGCAAGATAAATTTTTTTCAAAAGACAAACTTTCATGGACCTAAAGAATTAGAAAATGCATTGAACAGGATGAGGGATATCAAGGAGTGCATTGAACAGGATGAGGGATATCAAGGAGTGCATTGAACAGGATGAGGGATATCAAGGAATGCATTGAACAGGATGAGGGATATCAAGGAGTGCTTGCCTAAATATGTGTGAAGCCAGGTGTTAAGTTTCCAGCACAGCCAAATGGGAAGGAAAACCGGCAGGAGAGGGAGAGACAAACGCAGTGCTACAGGTAGATTGAGAGGGATGAAGAAGGAAGGATACTCAATAATGGCAAATACGGTGTAGCAACACATGAAACAAAAGACAAAACACTAGCTACAGCAAAAACTATGCTCTCTAGAAAAATTCATGCCACTAGATAAATGTTCATATTAGGAAAACAAGACAGGAAATTCAGTAAAAAGAACTACACATTCATCCCAAGAAGTTAGGGGAAAAAAACAGGAGCTCAAGGCCAGTCTATGCCGGGCGGTGGTGGCGCAAGCCTTTAATGCCAGCACTTGGGAGGCAGAGGCAGGCAGATCTCTGTGAGTTCAAGGCCAGCCTGGTATACAAGAGCTAGTTCCAGGACAGGCTCCAAAGCCACAGAGAAACCCTGTCTGAAAAAACTAAAGAAAAAAAGAAAAAACACCAAGGCCAGTCTAAGCTACATAACGATTCCTTTTCTAAATAAAATTAATAATAAAAATAATGCCACACATCTTTAAGTCACAGGACTAGGGAGGTTGAGACAGTTCAAGACCAGCCTGATCTACATAGTGAGTTCTAGGACAGCTAGGGCTGCATAGTGAAACCAGACTGTCCCAAAAGGGGGGTGGTGGGAAAGCTTTTAAAATGTTTCAACTACTTTACAAAAACAAACAAAATACAAGGAAAATCTGCCCAGTCATAAAATGTAGAGGAAAATTATAATAAATATGAAGAAATATAGCATGTTTATAGATAAGTATTTTAAGATTCAGTATTCTAGAGATTTGAATTTTTCTGTTTTATAGATTACATGTAATATCACTAAAAGTACAAGTTTGTTGGTGGATTAGTTGTTTGATATATTAAAAAAGTATGGAAATGATTTTATTAGATGCCAAAACTTACTATCAAGCAACAATATTTACAAGTAACATAACACAGACAAGAAGATCAAGCAAACATTATTTTGCATATCTGATTTATTGATTTATTTATTTATTTGGTTTTTCGAGACAGGGTTTCTCTTTAGCTTTGGAGCCTGTCCTGGAACTAGCTCTTATAGACCAGGCTGGCCTCGAACTCACAGAGATCCGCCTGCCTCTGCCTCCCGAGTGCTGGGATTAAAGGTGTGCGCCACCATCGCCCAGCTGTGATTTATTATAAAGAGAGCACATTAGTGAAATGGAGAAAACATGAACTAATTTTAAAAAAGTAGATACTATTAGGAATGAAAAGGCTAAACCAGGCATGGTAGCTCCTATATATAATCACAGCACTCAGGAGGCTGAGACAGGAAAACTGACACAAGTCTGAGCCCAGTCTGGATGACACAGATCATCCAGAACTAACTAGCACTACACAGTGAGACCCTATCTTGGAGGGAAAGGTGGGGCGGGCGGGCAAGTCACAGACTGGAAGAAGATAGGTGAAGCTTTCATGCTGGCCAAAGGAGCCTACCAGATATATAAGGAAATCCAATGAATGGAATGTCACATAAGAAACTATGTAAAACCAGTTAAAGTATAAAAGTATTAACTTCATTAGCGATCATTCAGAGGAATACAAATTAAAACAAAGGAATACTACTATAGAGCTACTCAAATGGCGAGTAATTGGTATGAAGGTGTCAGATCCTCTGGAACTGGATTTCAGGCAGTTGTGAATGTGAGTGCTGGGAATTGAACCGGGGTCCTCTGGAAGAGCAGTCAGTGCTCTTAACCGCTGGGCCATCTCTCCAGCCCCCTATATATTCTTCTATATGTACATTATAAACTGATTTTTAAAATGTTCTCATTTGAAGAGTACTGTAATAAGACTGAAGCCAGGAAAATAAGAGCACAAGTTTTTCTCAAGTGGTCTTGGTCCACCTTCCTTTAGAAGAGTTAGAGCTACCTCTGTCTTGCTTTCATTGGCAGTCAGTGTCACATCATTCTCATCCACCTGTGAAGTACTCTGTAGTTCTTCAGCCTGCAGTGTAATTGAGCCTTTACTTAGCTGCGCCTCGGACTGTTCATTTAAATTTCCTATAGGAAATAAACAATATTCAACTTAAAGGCATGTATTACTTCTCATAAATAAGCGGAGATAAAGAAGTACCAGTCAAAACGATTTAATTGTCAAGAAAAATATCTTTGTACTGCAAACATAAGTTGTCTTCAGAAAGACTGTTTAAATGACAGACATCTAGACAAAGGACAGGAATGGAAGGAAGTCTCTGGATTTTAATCTCCCCTACAAATATTCATATAAACTAATTTAATATACTTTGGTTTCAAAATTATATACTTCTTCAGAATGATAAAAACTGAACTAAATACCGGGCTGTGGTGGCGCACGTCTTTAATTCCAGCACTCGGGAGGCAGAGGCAGGTGGATCTCTGTGAGTTCGAGGCCAGCCTGATCTACAAAAGCTAGTTCCAGGACAGGCTCCAAAGCTAAAGAGAAACCCTTTCTCGAAAAACCAAAAAAATAAATAAATAAAAATAAATTAAAAAATAATAAAAAAATAAAACCTTAACTAACTACACACAAAGACCCTTTATCCTAAGTCCTGTGTTTGAATACAGGCTATTTAAGAATGGAGCACATCCTGGGGCTGTAGAGATGGCTCAGCAGTTTAGAGCACTGGCTGCTCTTCCAGAGGACCTGGATCCAATCCTCAGCATACACTTGGCAGCTCACAACTGTCCGTAACTCTAGTTATAGAGGATCTGATGCCATTTTCTGCCTCCATAGGCACTAGGCATGCAAATGATACACAGACATACGTAAGACAAAACAAACATAAAATAAGAAAATTTTAAAAAAGAATGGAGCACATATTATACAATATCATATTCACACAGCAAAAGACATTGGGTTAGCAAAGAGAAATGGCCCAATTTAGCTAACCAAGGAAGTCTAACTTAAAGTTAGCCTTCTATTAGCCAGAAGTGGTGGCACACACCTTCAGGATCTCCAAGTTCAAGGCCAGCCTGGTCTACAGAGTGAGTCCAGGTCAGCCTGGGCTACACAAAGAAACTCTATCTCAAAAAACAAAAAAACAAAACAAAAAACCTTTCCCATAGATATCACAGGAATGTTATGCTATATGTAGGCTATTACACTATAAATTTCAAAGCATTTTCTAAATGGCCAGGCAATGGTGGCGTACACCTTTAGTCCCAGCACTCAGGAGGCAGAGGGAGGTAGATCTCTGTGAGTTCAAGGCCAGCCTGGTATACAGAATTGAGTTCCAGGACAGGCTCCAAAGCACAGAGAAACCTTGTCTCGAAAAACAAACAAACAAAAAAAATGATAAATATAATTTCTATTATTCCTTAACAGCAATAATTTAATAAGCCAAATTTAACTAGGTCATTTGAAATTGTTTTCATTTGCTATAGTAGCTTATACAAAAATCTAGGTGGATTTGGGCTGTCTTCCCCACTTTCAGTTGAAAAGAAAATGTGAGGTTCTATAAAAATCAAATCTATAGTGGGAGGTGGTGGTGCACACCTTTAATCCCAGCACTCAGGAGGCAGAGGCAGGAGGTTCTCTGGCCAGCCTGGTCTACAAAACAAGTTCCAGGTCAGCCTAGACTGTTAAACAGAGAAACCTTCTCTCAAAAACCAGAAAACAAATTAAAAAAAAAAACAAAAAACAAATCTACACTCAATGTTGAAAAGTCACAAAGCAGTGTATACATCTTCATCCAGACTATGATCACATGATTCACATGATAATGACTTAAGACAACAGTTCCTTCAAGTCTTTCGTTTAACCCACTACCTGAAAATAAACCTTGGTGAAGATGAGTCACTTCTTTTTCCAAATTACTTCTTGAGACATCAGGTTTTAGTAACGCAAAAGGTTCTCTCTCCTCCGGTGATCGAATAAAATAACCAAATGATGGCTGCAAAAATAATTAAACATAAATTAATCTTCTTTAATTTCCAACCACTTTGAAAAGCTCTAGATTACTTTATCTAATACAACTAAAACATCAAAATGATTCAACAAATCTACTCTTGCCATTCAACTTCAAGTCCAGATAGAACCTTCCCGGTGATTCTCCATGGCAGGACCTGCCATGCCCAGGAAGAGGAGACACTTCAGACAAAACATTCTGTTTCTTCAGGCCTAGCTATCACTTAATCATCGTAACTGACCTAAAAGCATAATTCACAAGTAACACTTTAGTCAGTCTTCAGTACATGCTAGGACAGTCACTATTTATTAAGCACTGTTCTCAAGGGGGGAGCAGCAAAATGCTGTAGGACTTAAACATAGCATATTTTGCTCTATAAATTAATCTGCAGAAAATATGCCTTTAGATTAAGCATACTGCCACTGACTTTCATACAAGTTTTAGAAAAACATAGGCTCAAGGACCTTGTTAAAGAGAACTGAATTTGCACTTTTCTTTTAAGACTTTCATGACCTAAAATATGAATTCAGTTTCTGATTGATATTCATTTAGAAGTTTCTTCCACTGATCCAGTAAATTGAATATGTGAAACTTCATAATACCAAAATAAAAGTTCTGAGTCAGAACTTTTCTTAATATCTAATGTTATGTTCATCTGTTAAGGAAGGAGTTCAGAAAGTTATGCTTGGTGGCACATGCTTATAATCCCAACACTTAGGAGGAAGAGACAAGATAGGTCTCTGATTTCAAGCCCAGTTTGGTCTACAAATTTCAGGTTCACCAGGGCTAACTACATCCCCTATATTTAAAAAAAAAAAAAAAAGTTCAGAGTCAAGGATAATGGCACAAAACTGTGATCTGAACAAAGAGTAAGATAAGAAAACTACAAGTTCAAGGCTAGCCTGGGCTACATAGTGAGACATTGCTTCAAAAACAAGACAAAACAAAAAAGAATGGTTATTTTTATTTCTTTCATAATCTCAAAAGCACCAATCTACCTCTTTCATGCATTTCATTTTTTAACTAATTGCATTGATAAGATAGTTCAAAAGTATGGTTTCCCAGCAGTCGGGAGGCAGAAGCAGGCAGATCTCTGAGTTCAAGGAAAGTCTGAGTTACAAAGTTAAGTTCTGGGGCAGCAGGGCTACAAAGAGAGATGCTGTCTTGAAAAATCAAAAATAAGGGGCCGGAGAGGTGGCTCAGAGGTTAAGAGCACTGACTGCTCTTCCAGAGGTCCTGAGTTCAATTCCCAGTAGCCACATGATGGCTCACAACTGTCTGTAATGAGATCTGGAGTCCTCTTCTGACCTGCAGCAGACATGCAGACAGAACACTGTGTACATAATTAATAAATAAATCTTTAAAAAAATGGAACAAATGCTATCACTTTAAAATAAAAAAAAGAAAAATCAAAAATAAAATAAAGTATGGTTTCATACTTAGGTTCTAAGGGCTGGAGAAACAGCTCAGTAGTTAAGAGTGTGTACTAGGGCCAGGCGGTGGTGGCACACACCTTTGATCCCAGCACTCGGGAGGCAGAGGCAGGTGGTTCTCTGTGAGTTCGAGCCCAGCCTGGTCTACAAGAGCTAGTTCCAGGACAGGCTCCAAAGCTACAGAGAAACCCTGTCTCGAGAAAAAAAAAAAAAAAAAAAAAAGTGTGTACTAGGACCTAGGTTCAGTTCCCAGCATCCATATCGGGCAGCTCACAACTGCCTCTAACTCTAGCTCCAGGGTATCTGACACCCCCTTTAGCCGCTGCAAGCATTATATGGATGTGTAAAAACCCATACAGACACAGGTATATACACATAACTTTTAAAAATTAATTTGGGGGCTGGAGAGATGGCTCAATGATTAAGAGAACTCACTGTTCTTCCAGAGGAGCCAGGTTCAATTTACAGCACCCACCAGATGGCTCACAACCATCTGTAATTTCAGTTCCAGAGGATCTAACTTCCTCTTCTAACTTGCACAAGCACCATGCATGCACACTGTGCACATACATACAAAAGTAAAAATATTCATATATGGCCGGGTGGTGGTGGCGCACGCCTTTAATCCCAGCACTCGGGAGGCAGAGGCAGGCGGATCTCTGTGAGTTCGAGGCCAGCCTGGTCTACAGAGCTAGTTCCAGGACAGGCTCCAAAGCCACAGAGAAACCCTGTCTCAAAAAAAACAAAAAAAAAACCTCATATATGTAAATAAATAAATGTTCTACTCAACTTTAAGAAATTGTGATTTCATTATACTGTGCCATAGTCTGAATCTGGCTTGCCCCCCAAAGGCCTATATCCTAAGGACCTAGTGACTAGCCTGTGTCACTGATGAAAGGTGGTGGAATCTTTAGGAGGTGATTCCTAGTAGAAGATGGTTGTACTGTTGAGTGCATTCCCTTGAAGAGGATTGCTGTGGCATAATCCTTCTGTACACTGTGAATATGTGTTGCTCTCACTGGTTGATAATAAAAGCTAACTTGGCCTATAGCAAGGCAGAGTGAGGCTAGGCAGGAAAGCCAAACTGAAAATACAGGAAGGAAAAGGAGCGGAGCCAAGGGAGATGCAAGGCAGTTGCCAGAGGAACAAGATGTGCTAGAGGGGCTTGAAGACAAGTGGCAAAATGTAGATTAATACAATCGGATTAATTTAAATTTAAGAGCTAGTTAATAATTAGCCTGAGATGTCGGACAAACATTCTGTAATTAACATAAGCTTTTGCGTGATTATTTGGGATTGAGCAGTCATGACAAAAGAAAAGCTCTGCCTTTGTTTACAGGGGACATTGGGACCCCAGTCACTTCCTTCCTTGTTTCTCCCTCCCTCCTCTGCCCTCTTTGCTCTCCTATTTTGCTCTCCTTTCCTTTTTTCCTCTCCTATTCCCTACCTCCAGCTCCCTCCTAGATAGAGGCCATGAGGTAGTTACCTCTGCCATACTTCTGCCATTATGTAAAGTGCTGACACAAGCTCAAAGTATCAGAGCCAAACCACCATGGAGTGAAACCATGACTCAAAACCTACTTTCTTTAAATGGATCTTAGTCATTTTACTACCGTCTTACCCTTAGTGAATCCAGTTTTAATAAACATCTACAATGTAAAATTTTAAAAATTCTATTGTAACTCAAATTCCCTATGTAGAATAAATTTTGAATCCTTGCACTTTTCATGTTATAATAGGTCATACTTGTCCCCAGCCTCTCTTCCCTCTTACTAAGCCTACGTCTACTCCTATTCCTTCTGTGTTTTACGGCTTTCCCCCATACAAGCCTCTGGCAAAGGTAGTGACAATATGGAACTGAACCTAGACAGCATGACCTAGATATTCTCTGCCTCCTAGTCCTTCCTGAAAGTTCATCTGAGATACCACCAACCCCCTCAACAAAACCCAAATGATCAGATCCTTGTTATTTATTTACTTTTTAAAGATAATTTCATATGGCTCAGCTCACTTTAGCTTTCAATTTGAGACCCTCAGTCTCCCTAGTGCTGAACTTAAAAGACTTGTAATCTTTTAATATCCTACCATGCCTACCTTCACCCTGGCCCCTCGCATCAGTCCTA
>PVIU01016490.1:0-44823 GCA_004026605.1 Ondatra zibethicus
AGAGTTAGTTGTTTTCTTTATCATTTGGCTTTCTGCCTTAGAAAGGAAATTGAGCAGCAGCTAGTGATTTGGATTATGAAGCCTGAGATAGTAGATTGTGACGAAGGCATTAAGTTCCCTTTACAGCTTCCACCCTCCCATAGATTACTGTAGGAAGTGCCGTCAGTAGTAGTTTTTAAAAACTGCATCTCCAGTGGCACACACGCCTTTAATCTTAGCACTCAGAAGCAGGCAGATCTCTGAATTTGAGGCAAGAGCGAGAATTTGGTCTACAGAGCGAGTTTCAGGACAGCAAGGGTACACAGAGAAACCCTTTCTCGAAAAGCTATGTCCACTAGATCTTGTCTCATAGTTACGTTTGATGCTATTGACAATAGTAGTGAGTTGATATGTATTGATGACGTCATCTAACAGGTATTATACTAAGTGCTTCCATACAGTATTTTCTTAGTCTTTCATTAGTTAGAGGCAGAGGCCACTTTATCCCATCTTAGAGTTGAAGCATCTGACCCTCTGAGTTCTGAAAAGGTGTGTAGCTTGCTTGACTGGGTCTTTATTCCTTTCTGCAGAAGAGGAAATCAACAACATGAAGAGTGAGCTGGAGAAGTATGGGATCCAGATGCCTGCCTTCAGCAAGATCGGGGGCATCCTGGCCAATGAGCTCTCGGTGGATGAAGCTGCATGTGAGGGACCTTTTCTGGGTCGAAACGGAACGGGCTTTGCTCACTGTGGCTAACACTGTCCGGGGTCTCGGTCACGAGCAGCTTTGCTAGCAAGCTTTGCTCTGTAAAGAGTTTTAGACCCTGCTCTAATGTGTGCTGTGGTTGTTTGGATATAGATGATCACACATTAGATAGGAGTCCTCATTCCAGTGCTTTTTGGGATCTTTTCCTTCTGGTCTTTACTACATAATTAAGGGTGAGCATCTTTTTATAGCAAATATTTTTGGCCAGGTTATTTTATGAGTACTTAGCATGAGTGAAAATTCCAGTGGATTCTAGGTGGAATTGCTGCTCTGTGAGTAGGGAAGAGATGGCAAGTGGAAGGCCAGGCTGTTCCTCCAACCCTGTTTGTTATTTTTCTCTGGGAAACGAGTCTTTCTCAGTAATGGCTGGTTGCAATATTGTTTGGTCTGTGGAGTGCACACCCATTACCATCTATAATCTCAATGTACTGAGCTTTGATTTTTGTTTGTTTTTAGTACATGCTGCTGTCATTGCTATTAATGAAGCTATTGACCGGAGAGTTCCAGCCGACACGTTTACAGCTCTGAAAAATCCCAATGCCATGCTTGTCAATCTTGAAGAACCCCTGGCTTCCACTTACCAGGATGTTCTTTACCAGGCCAAGCAGGACAAGATGACAAACGCCAAAAACAGGGTAAAAATGCAACATCTTTCTAGTTAGCTTATATTCTCCCATGTTTGCTGAAAACGGTAAAAATGCAGTGCAGCGCACAATGCCTGTCTGTGCTCTATGCGTTACCATACAGTTCGCAAGCTTTGGGCAAGGGGCTGGAGGTTGAAACACACAAAGACACACAGACAGACAGACAGACCTCTAGTCACTGGTAAGAAGCCCTTTATTCAATAGCACCATGGAGGCTCATATACCCAACAGTCAGGTGGGCCAACAGGTGAAAACCTTATCCTCTGGTCCTCAAGGCAACACGTGCTCGTGAAGCAGAGCTGGTAAACAATTATGACACAGCTTTCAGTAACTCAAACCAGAAGGAAAGGAAAGATCTCTAGCAGGGAAGAGCAGCTGGAGGCCAGGACTCCAAATGATCCCAACAATGCAGCGTCTTTCTAGTTAGCTTATATCCTCCCATGTTTGGTAAAAATGGTAAAAATGCAATGTCTTTCTAGTTAGCTTATATTCTGCCATGTTTGCTGTAAACAGGGTAAAAATGCAGCATTTTTCTAGTTAGCTTATATCCTCCCATGTTTGCTGAAAACAAGGTAATAATGCAGCGTCTTTCTAGTTAGTTTATATTCCCCCATGTTTGTAAATCTGCATTTTAAACGCAACTTTATTGAGATGTAGCTTATGTTTAGTACAGTTTGCCCATTTTGAGTGCACAGTTGAGTTCTGATAGATGTGCATGTGTTTATTTAACGTCCCTGCCAAGAGTTCCTGCTGCCCCTATGCCATCTCCACCTCCCTGCCCAACTCCAGGCAGCTACCAGTCTGGTTTTCCTTTTATTTTTTATTTATTTTTTATTTTTTTGAGACAGGGTTTCTCTGTGTAGCCATGACTGCCCTCATACTGTAGGCCAAGCTGGCCTCAAACTCAGAGATCCATCTGTCTCTGAGCCCCCACCCCCACCCCACCCAGTGCTGGGATTAAAGTTGTACGCCACCACGCCCAGCTGGCTTCCAGTCTGTTTTCTTTCTCACTTCGTCTTATCTTTCCTAGAATTTCCCATTAATGTAATTGCTTAGTGCAAAGTCTTCTGGTATTGCACTTTTCCCTCCCATTTCGCACTTGTGAATGGCCATTTCAAATCAATTTGAACAGTTTACTTTTGAAAGATGATCTCTGGAGTGGAGATGTAAATTTACTGTTGTTGTAAGTATGCGGAAGTTAGTTGAACAATTCTATTAGTAGTTGCAGACCAGCTTGAGCCACAGATGAGACCCTGCCTCAAAATAAAACAGCCACGGTACATGCCATTGATCCCAGCACTCAGGCAGAGGCAGGTGGAGCTCTGTGAGTTTGAGCCCAGTCCAGGTCTACAAAGCGAGTTCCGGGCTGGCCAGGGATTCATAGTGAGACTCTTTCTCAAAAAAAAACCCAAAAAAACAAAAACAAAAAACCAAGGTTCCATGAGATGGCTCAGCAAGTAAGCCACAGAAGCCTGAGGACCCTAAGTTCAATCAACAGAACCCATGTTAAAGGTGAAAGGAGAGAACCAGTACCACACATACACGCTATGCCTACCCCCTCCAGCATATCGACATACAACAATAATAAGTGAACAAAAGACGTCATACATGCTTATTTTGCCTTTCAAGTCAGTGATTGACATGTTTAGTTCATTGAGAGGTATTCACATGTCAAATTGAAGGTCTGTGTATATATTTTATGTCTCTTTATTATAGAGCAGGGACTTGAAGCCCCAAAGTAGATGCTGAATAGGTTTGCAGGCAGGCGATGAAGCTACGTCTCTGCCTGTGTCACCAGTAAGAGGCTCCAAGCCCATTGCCTGCAGAAACCATCTGCTCTCAGGCAAGGATGCTGGCTCAGCCCACTGTCCTCAGTAGGCTTCCTTCTGGCCCAGCTCTGGAGGAACCCCTTGCTGGTAGTATCAGCTAGACCTGGGTCTCGTGTTTTTAGGTACAGTCATGTAACTATTGTCGTGTACAGACAGGCGTAGGCTCTTGCTTTCGTCCTGGCTGGGGAGAATTACACACATCCTTCTCCAGGCTCTTCAGAGACCTGGCTAATCTCTACCCTTTTTTCTCATCCTCAGACAGAAAACTCTGACAGAGAAAGGGATGTTTATGAGGAGCTGCTCACACAAGCTGAAATTCAAGGGAACGTGAACAAAGTCAACAGTAAGTTCGGTTCTGCGCTAGAGACCTCTGGGGGTGCCCAGAGCAGCCTCAGTGTGGATGCGCTCAGTTAGGGTGTGCTTCGTAGAGTCTGTGTGTTCCTGCACCTGTTTCTGCTATTGTCCTCTGGCAGGTCTCTGTTCCGGCATCTGCAATCGCTTCTGGGACAGTCTTTTCGGCTATAGTTTCATTCTCTTACCCTGTTACAAACTTAAAAAATATTTTCTGTCCTTCCCTGTCCTTTTTGAGGGCCAGCAAGAAGGCTCAGCAGGAAATGGTGCTTGCTGCCAAGCCTGATGATCTAAGCTTGATCCCTGGGACTCACATGGTGGAAGGCGAGAACTGAGTCCCACTGGCTGTACTCAGACCTCCACGTTCACACCACAGCACAGACTCACACAAATACATAAATGTAAAAATAAAATTTCATAAAAAGAATAATTGGGATTGACAGGATGGCTCAGTAGGTAAAGACATTTGCTGCCAAGTCCGATGACCCTGCTTAAGACCTCCATGGTGGAAGGGGGAAGCAGCTCCAGCAAGCTGCCCTCAATGGCGCATGTGCCCTCCCTTCCCACTAAATAAAAAAAGTAACTAAAAATTAAAAAATAAAAAGGATGGAGAGCTACATAAACAATAAAAATAGGTCCTGTTGTTTAGAAATATCCTCTACATTTTCTCATATCCTTCAAAATGTGTATTTAATTAAAAATGAGATTCTCTTTTTATATTGATTTCTGTGAAAGTGCAGAACACACTTTTGAGAGGAATTTCTCTGGACCGCCATTTCAGTTTTTTCTCTTCTGCAGAAGAACCTGCACTGGGTCATTGTAATATCTAGACAATCTGCACACTCACCTGGTCGGTTCCCTGTATGCTGCTTCGTGAATACGGCCCTCTCTAGGGACCCAGCTGCATTCAGTTCATTTCATGGCTTAGAAAGATTCTGCTTCTGAATCGTTATGGACCCGGGACTGCTCTCTTGTCTCTTTTCCTTGTTTTTGGCCTCTCCTTTTCCTTTTCTATGCTGGGTTTAGACCCCAGGGCCTTTGCATGCTAAGTTTTGTTAATCATACCATATAATGTACGTAAATATACACTAAGTAGCATCTGATTGCAAAGCTGGTAAAGTTTCAAAGAGGCTTTGCAATCAGATGCTACTTAGTGTATATTTAAGTGGTAAGTTTACATGAAGTATAATAGAATAATATATACACTATGTATACTACAATATACTATATAATATATAATGCAGTGTATAGTATATGTAATATAATATATATTATCTATGTGGTATATTTAAGTGGTAAGTATACTGCATGTTTAAGTGGTAAGTTTCTAGGTAGGAAAACGTCACTGACTGGAAGCTTCTGTCGATGGCTGCTCCGAGACTGTGAAGTGCATATTTAGAGAAAGCCTGGCTATTAACTACATTGTTTTGTTCCTTTCATGTCCCTCCACTGCTGTAAAAGCTCCATGAATGTGAGGGATTTTTGTTGGGCTAAAGGAATAACAAGGTCACCAAGAAGACCTTCGGGCATGTTGTGCTGAGATTATCTGCACCCTGCTTCATTGAGGGCCTCACATAGGGGCTGGCTGCTAAGTCCCATTCTCTGATCTTTTCTCTGTGAAGAAAAATCAGGAGACTTCTTTTCCACTCTAAAGACTTTGGGCTGAAAATGGGACCGGTAGGGCTCCCCAGAGTGGATATGAGATGTGCAGGTTTTGAAAGCACAGTGGTGATTGGCCTGAAAGCATACTTCACAGAGAGCTGCCTATGCTAATGCTAAGAACCGTAGCCTTAATAGACACAGGCTAGTGAGGAGGCGGGATCTAAACAGCTGGGCGGGTGCTTTGTTACCTTGGAAATGAGGGTGTGTAAGGCCATAGCCATGCAAGCCACTGAAACCTTTTGTTCTTTTGGATTTTTGAGACAGGGTCTCTCTGTGTAGCCCTAGCTGTCCTAGAACTCACAGAGATTCTTCTGCCTCTGCCTCCCAAGTGCTGGGCTTAAAAGTGTGCACCATTGCCTGACTCCACTCCTGATAGCTTTAGGCTCAGCAAACCTATCCAGAAAACATGACCTTATCCCAGGAGCCTTTTTTCACAGTAAGGGTTGCCTTTGTATTATTGCTGAGCTCTCTCAACCACCAAAAGCATTACTTATTTTTTTTTTTTTGCTAATTTTTGCTCTGAAAAGCATTACTTATTTTTAATTTATTATTATTAGTAGTAGCAGCCGTGCATGGATGTGCATGTGTGGGTACGTATGCTGTAGAGGTTAGAGGACAATGCTGTGGAGTTGGTCCTCCCCCCGCCCCCACCTTTCCACAGCTTCCAGGGGTTGAGCTCAGGCCTCTGCTTTCACCTGCTGAGCATCTAGCCAATTCTAAAGGAGCTCAGACTTTCTTTCTGGGTGGTGCTAGGGGTGGAAGCTCAGGCAGGCTGAGTAAGCTCCACCCACAGCTCAAGGAAGGATCTTAAGAGAAGGTTCCTTTAAAAAATGTATTTTACTGTAAAGAAGTAACTGTTAGGAGCAGCCATGTGCATTGGCTTCTGTTTGTGTTTGTGTTCTATTCTAAATTAAGTTTCTTTGGTTCACTTTAAAAAGAAGTCACCACCCTAGCTCAGGTATCAGGTAACTATAGGAACAGTTTCCCAGGACCGATGTGAGATCACAAATCTAAAGCAACTTCTCACTCAGCCTGTCTCTTACCTTTGAGTGTGTGTGCGTGTGCGTGTGCGTGTGTGTGTGTCTCGGGCTGCTGGCTGACTTTCTGAGAGAGCTTGTGATCTGCTTCCTCTTTGTCTTTAATCCCTCAAAGTTAAGTATTGCTATGTCCCAGACATTTTAATTTTTAGTATTTTCATGATTTATTTTTGCTACATTAACTTATACTTATCTCTGAGTGGGATGGCAGTAACACTGTATTTTTTCTTTTCTAAAAAGAAATGGACTGTAAATGATATAGAAATTATGACTTCTGGTAGCTATAGTTTCTTTTCTTTTTCTTTTTTCTTTTTTGTTTTCTTGAGACAGGGTTTCTCTGTGTAACAGTCCTGACTGTCCTAGAACTCGCTTTCACCCTAAAAATACCTTATTTATTTTACAATATGTGAAGGACTTTCATGTGTATGCTTTCTCTTAAAAGTCAGCCTAGGAGGACTATTGAGGCATGAGGGGGGAGGGTAGACATGTAGATGGACGTGATTGATGGATGCGTGAAAATGTCACAGGGATCCCATTAACTTACACAGAAATAGAAACAAAACATCATCTTCCCAGCCACAGCAAAAAACCAAATTGTCATATGAGCCAGGCAAGGTGGTGCACACTTAAAGCCCTTCATTCAGGAGGCTCTGCAGGAGGATCGCTCAAGCCCACGTTGAAAATCAGCTTGGGCAACACTGAGACTCCCCATCCCCAATCACACTATGGGAGGGAGGCATCTCTTTATTCTTATTGTCTGATGAAGAAACATCTGGGTTCCTCTGTCACGTGCCTTCTAGTTCTGGGACTAAAAGAGAGTATTTAGGGGGAAGACAACCCCCTCCTCTTTGTCAGTTGGACTGCCTCTGTCCCCTTCTGCAGCTGGGTGTTAGGGAGTGTCTTAGTTAGGGGTATTATTGCTGCAGTGAAACACCATGACCCAAACAGCTTGGAGAGGAAAGGGTTTATTTGGCCTGCACTTCCACATCACGGCTCGTTCATCACTGAAGGAAGCCAGAGCAGGATCCTGGAGGCAGGAGCTGATGCACAGGCCATGGAGGGTGCTGCTCACTGGCTTGTTCATCGTGGCTTGCTCAGCCTGCTGTCTCATAGAACCCAGGACCACCTGCGCAGGGGTGGCATCACCCACTCTCCCCCATCAGTCACTAATTAAGGAAATGTCTTACAGCTGGATCTTACAGAGGCATTTTCTCAATGGAGGTTCCCTCCTTTCAGATGACTCTAGCTTGTGTCAAGTTGACACAAACCCACCAGCCAGGGAGACAGCAGGCTAGTGGATTCTGCCATGGAAGAAACGGTTGAAGGAACCAAGGCTGTTAGTAAGGTGTATGCTGTCACAGTAGGGGAGAGGTGGGTGGACTCAGTGTGAACTCTAGGGTGAGAACTCAAAAGATTTTTTAAAATCAAGATTGTCCAAAGCTATAAATTGCCACAGAAGACCCTTTCTTCTGTTTGTTTCACAGTTTGGAAGCATCATTGGGAAAGTTGTGACATTTTGAGCATTGTAGGAATTGTAGGTCTGGCTTGGTGGGCCCATCAAGGTACCAGGCCATCCACAGCTATCAGCTTTTCAGTTGGCCCAGGATGTGGCAGGAGTCTGTAGATTGAGGAACAGTCTGCTTGGAGACCCCTCAACTTAATGGCTTTCGGGTTTGGGTTCTCTGACTAGAATCTAAGCTTCTGAGCCACCCTAGGACTGTGCTGTTTCTGCAGTTTGGAGCTGCGATTGTTTGTGGGAAAGGAAGATTCTCTAGGCCGTTGTGTTGTGGTTAGATTGGTCTTAAGCCTTTCTTTGCCTTTCCCCCCAGCATTCTCTGCTCTGACCAACATCAACCTGGCGTTAGAGCAGGGCTGTGCCCTGACCCTGCTCAAGGCTCTGCAGTCACCTGCTCTGGGCCTTCGAGGGCTGCAGACCCAGAACAGCGACTGGTACCTGAAGCAGCTCCAGAGTGACCAGCAGCAAAAGAGACAGGTAGGTGGGATGGGGATGGGGGATGGGGTTGCTGCTTGGCCTTCCATGCTCTCCCCGTAGGTGTCTGTGTCCCTTGTTGTCCCCCCAGGTGTCTGACCCTTGCTTCCATTCTGTCCCCCAGTTGTCTGGCCTTCCCTTCCATTCTGTCCCCCAGGTGTCTGGCCTTGGCTTCCATGCGGTCCCCCAGGTGTCTGGCCTTCACGTCCACGCACTCTCCCCAGGTGTTTGCGAGGCCATTCTCTAATGCAACTGTTTTCCTTCCTTCACACAGCTTAGGCTGGTGGTGGTTTAAATTTCAGCTAGTGAACATATACATTATTTAAAGCCCCGTTTCATTTTAAGCACGGTAAATCCTCTTTTAAAATACATAATGCCTCTGCTCTCCATTTCCCTCTCCTCCGGTCCCCTCCCTCTAAGGAAGATCTTTGTAGGAAAACCTGAAGTTTTTCCATTGTTGCTTCAGGCCGGCACAGGAGAATACTGCCGGTGCTTCAGGGTGGATCACATGGGATTCGACTTGTAGGCTTTCCCTGAAGAACAAATAGCAAAGTCTCCTCTTTCTTGTCTAGATAATGACAAGTATACGTCTTACGAATTCCCAGCACACATTGGTTGGAATAAGCCACATTACTGCCCTTGCGAGTTCATAAATATTTATTTTCTTTATAGAGCCTGCCAGTGCTTTACACACACACCCCCCAGTCACATGTGTGCATGTGCTAATATACTAGAATATGGAAGCACGGTACCCCAGGTTTGCCAAGGGCTTGGTTACATGAAGTCCCTTACGTCTCTGGCTCTCTGTCCCCTGCGTCTGCTGTTTAGAGAACTTTGAGCCCTAGAGGCCGACCCATGAGCCATCATCTCATCAATGTCCTTTGCTTTCCCTAGAGTGGCCAGACTGACCCCCTGCAGAAGGAGGAGGTACAGGCGGGTGTGGACGCTGCCAACAGCGCTGCCCAGCAATACCAAAGAAGTAAGAGTCCCTTAGCTCCAGGCCATGGAAATGTGCAGGGGGAGGAAAGCTGTGGCTTTGTCAGGGAAGGGTCTGAAGTTGGGTCACCTGATACCGGACCCTAGTAGTCATGGTGAAAAGCCAAGTATTTTTGGTGGCAATAGGGTTCTAGTGGGTGGGAGTTACCTGGAGCAGTCAACACTTAGCGTAGTCCAGCCCATAGGCTCAGAGTTCAGTGAACAAGGGTCCTTATGGTAGATGACTTGAATATATGGGTGCTTGGCTCCCCAGATCTTGAGCTCAGTCACACGTGGACCAGCCCTTACACAGCAAGAGGTCTGTGTCTGCTGTCACGGCTTCTGCAGTTAGGTGCTCATCAATAAAGCCATTCTTTGACCTTTTGCACTCAGTGTGGCTCAGCCTTGGGCCTGGTTCCATCCCTGCCCAGCTCTACCCTGCTCTGCCACTGGGCAGCACCCCACGGCAGGCCTGTTATTACCATCTTCAGTGAGGTGCTGGGTTGTCAGGGATGAGGGTTCCACTTCAAGCATCATGGCTGATACTGTAGGTACAGAATAGAACTTTATTCTATAAAAATCGGTATTTCTACATCTATAATCCCTGCAACTCCTGAGGCAGGAGTGTCTTTATGAAGAAAGTCAGACTAGAGCTACATAGTAAAACCTCTTTTTTTTTTTTTTTTTTTTTAAATGGGATTGGGTGGTGGTACTAGAGAGGTAGTTCAACAGAACAAGTGTTTGCTGCTCAAACATGAGGACCGGGATTCTGACTCCCAGGATCTATGTAAAAGCCTGGTGCACCAGTGAGGCAGCTGCCTTGTAATCCCATTGCATGGCAGGCGAGATGGATAGCCAGACTAGCCTGAAATTAGCGGACTCCAGATTCAGCAGAGACCTTGCCTCAGTGTCTAAGGTCAAGAGAGATCAAGGCACCCAGCTTCAACTTACAGCCTCTATACATGTCCTGCCACATGTGTCTACATGTATATGAACATGCATGTACACATATACTCCACACAAATTTTAAAACAGATTGTGGGGGGTCTGGAGGGGTGTGTGCGGTGCTACTGGCCCCGGGGTTAAGTGCACTTGCCGTTCTGTAGAGGACCAGGTTTTGCTCCCAGTACTCCCATAGTGGCTTATAGCCATCTGTAACTCCAGTTAGGGGATCTGACGCCCACTTCTGGTCTTCATGGACACCAAGCACACATGCAGTTCACATACATACATGCAACCAAAATGTCATTCACATAACGTAAAATATTTTCTTTTTTTTTTTTTTTAAATAAAAGCAGCCAGGCATAGTGGCACACTCATTTAATTAGTCCCAGTACTTGGGAGGCAGAGGCAGGTGAATGTCTTTGAGTTCAAGCCCAGGGGAGTTGCAGGGCAGCCAGAGCTACATAATGAGACCCTGTCTCAAAAGAAAAACAAGACACTGTTTGTGCACAGGGCCCTGAGCCCACTGCATGTTGACCTGCTTTCTGCCAGGATTGGCAGCAGTCGCAGCAATCAATGCTGCCATCCAGAAGGGCGTCGCCGAGAAGACCGTTTTGGAGCTAATGAATCCTGAAGCCCAGCTGCCCCAGGTGTATCCGTTTGCGGCCGATCTTTATCAGAAGGAGTTGGCTACTCTGCAGCAACAGAGTCCTGAGGTAAGTTGACTGAGCCTGGATTTTTGGGGGAGCAGAATAGGGTAGAAGTGAATTTAATACCCATAATCTCAGTGCACTTGGGTAGAAGAAGCGTTTTCCAGAAACTCAGGTTTTCGTGTGGACTTCCAATTCCCTTGGTCCTGGAGATTGTCTTTGCTCACTGTGTTCCTCCTCTCCTCTCCTGTACAGCATAGCCTCACCCATCCCGAACTCACTGTCGCCGTGGAGATGCTGTCCTCTGTGGCCCTCATCAACAGGGCTCTGGAGTCAGGAGACATGAACACGGTGTGGAAACAGCTGAGCAGCGCAGTCACGGGCCTCACCAACATTGAGGAAGAAAACTGTCAAAGGTGGGACCCCAGAGCGTGTGCCTTGGGTCCATGGCATGGCGCTTCCCTCTGCCTTTTAGTGTCTACACGCATGTTTTCACTCCAGGCTTTGTGCTGCCAGTACATTACGTTCTAAAAGCTATGAAGCCGGTTGGGGTTAGGGTTGGGGTTGGAGCCAGGGCCTCATACATAATGAGGCAAGTGCTGTCTCTCCAGCTTGGCCCTCTTGTCTGCCTTTAGATGAGTCCCCTCCTTCTAGAGTTGATCTTCTAATCCTCTAGAAATAGAAACTAGTGGTTTTCTTGGGTGTTTGCATTTTCAGGCTGCTCTACAGTCCCAAAACTTGCCCATGGCTTATATCAATACTCCCCATCTTCTAGAGACCTTTGTTCCTTGAATAATCATTCTGAATCTCGCTCTCTCTCTCTCTTTTTTTTAAATTTTGGGCTGGGACAGGTATCTCGATGAGTTGATGAAGCTGAAAGCTCAGGCACATGCAGAGAATAATGACTTCATTACGTGGAATGACATCCAAGCTTGTGTGGACCATGTGAACCTGGTGGTCCATGAGGAGCATGAGCGTGAGTGACCACTGTGTCCCTCAGAACAGGTTCCCGTTAAAGATGATATGCTTCGGGGCTGGGAAGATGGCTCAGTCACTGAGGTGCCTGCCCCACAGGCATGAAGTCATGAGTTCAGATCCCTGGCACCCTCGTAAAAATTGGGGTGCCGGTGTACACTGTAAATCCAGTACTACTGGGGAGGAGGGAGGCAGAGACAAGAGGATTTCTGGGAGCTCATCGACCAGCCAACCTAGTGATTAGGGAAAATGCTTGATACCTCTGACCTCCAAATGCATGTTCACATACCTGCACATACGCCTACACACGCAACTGGCACAGACACACATAAACATGTACATCACTACATGAACTGGTTCTAAATAGCGCTCCCCCAAGGCTTTTTTTTTTTTTTTTTTTTTTTTTTTTGATTTTTGAGACAGGGTTTCTCTCTAGTTTTTGGTGCCTGTCCTGGAACTAGCTCTTGTAGACCAGGCTGGCCTCGAACTTACGGAGATTCGCCTGCCCCTGCCTTCCGAGTGCTGGGATTAAAGGTGTGCGCCACCACCACCCAGCTCCCCCAAGGCTTTTGAATGTAACATAGAGATATGTATGTTTATATTTTCACACACACACATATCTTGAATAGCTATGGTTGGGTGCTGTTTTCAGTACACTAGACACTTATTATAATTGGGTATGTGTCTTATAAATCCATTTTTTAGGGAGGTGATTTTACATGCTCTGTTATAGCTGTAAGAGATAGTTATACAAGTACTTCTAACATAAACTGCCTGAACTGTATCATCTGGTACAGGTTGGGGGCATGGTCCCCCACAAGACCCTTCTTGGTCAGACATCAGCTGGAAGCTCAAGCTAGGTCTCACTTCTGAACAACTAACTACAAAGTTGAGGCTCAGTGGTTTGCCAGAGTGGCTTCTAAACTCAGAATCATGCTAGACTTGGGACTACAGTTTAATTATAAAGGGTATAAATCAGGAGGCAAAAGAGGAGAGTCAGGGCCTGTGCCTGAGTCCACTGCAGAGCTGCTATGGACTCAGGATGTGTGGTCCTCCCGCTAATGTGAGCAAGGAAGCTCACCTGAGCCTTGGGAATCCAGACCCGACTTCATTACCTACATACGATTGACAGACTTATTGGCTGTGTGTCTGGTACTCAGGATGCCAGGCTGGTACTACATGACTTCAACCCATGTGTTACATGCCCAGCCCCATCCTGAAATTACCCTGAGGCCCACCATAGAATGTCTCCATTGGCACACCTTCAGGGTGGTGGGAGGTACTGCCGTGAAAGACAGGTGCTCTGTGTTTCCAGACATTCTAGGCTTCCTCTCAGAGACCAGCCAAATGCTGCAACACACAGCACAATCCTCCCTAGACCTAACTGCCTGAGTGGTGTTTCTAATTTGTATTTCCTGTGGGAAACACTCAAGTGATTTGTGGGAAGGGCCTGGAATGGGCAATCCTGGGCTTAAATCTTCCATCTGCCTCTCATTTGTTATGTAATCCTAGGGAGGAGGCCCCCAAGTCTCCTGTTTCATTCAATAAAAATGATGAATGATTTTGGTGGCACATCTGAATGCTTCTGAAAGCTGTAAAGCTGGTTTGTCTGACCCTCCTCACTTCCTCAGCATGTGGTAGCCCAGGCTTGGAAGCTGAGCATTCAGGACATTAAAACCAGCCTGAGCTTTGTAGTGATACATCTCAAGCAAAAACAAAATCCTCATTGCTAAAGTTAATGCATTAAAAACAAAGCAAAAGAACCTGAGCTTCCATAGGGCAAGGGAGTATAGATGAAATAAAAACTAAATTATTTTTCGAAATACAGTACTGCTTAGTTGCAGTTTGAATCATTACTCTTAGGGGAGTTTGTGGAGTTGGCACTGTTTCTTGGTCTTAAACTTGTGGGCACACATGATTCCCTTCTGTCAATCTCCTGAGTAGCTAAGACTATAGGATTGATTGGTTTCTAAGTTTCTTAGCTAAAAACTGTCTCTCTGCATGTAGGGATTTTGGCCATCGGTTTAATTAATGAAGCCCTGGATGAAGGGGACGCTCAGAAGACTCTGCAGGCCTTGCAGATCCCTGCAGCTAAACTCGAGGGGGTCCTTGCAGAAGTGGCACAGCATTATCAAGACATGCTGATCAGAGCAAAGAGAGAAAAGGCCCAGGTGAGCGGTGCAGGGCTTGTTCTGGCTCGGAGCAGTCAACCTTTCTAGAGCAAAGGTGGGGATAGAGCCACATTGCCCTGTCTCATCATTGGCTACTGGAGAGACTCAAAAGAGACAAACGCTCCACCTTCTGGGTACTCATGGTATTCCTCTCTTGTAGATGTCTCTTTAGCAAAATTCTTTTTTAAATTAAATTTAATATCCATAATTTGCTTTCAAAGTGGCAGGTCTCTTGGCAGTTTTGTAAATATGTAGTTTTGATCTGTTCTCCCTCCTGTTTCTACCCCACATCTTCGCTGATATTGTCCAGATTAATTGAAATGTAAGATCCTGAAAAAGACAAGTCAGTTGTATAAACTTTTAAAAGTGAATACACCTATGTGATTGACATTCAGACTATACAGCAAAAGTTATCAGCACCCCAAAACTCTCAGTCATGTCTCCCCATTTGGTGGTCCCCACGATCCCAGTTTCAGGCGCCATAGTTGACTTTTGCCCTATATTTAAGTGCATCCACACATCATGTGTGCCTCTGTGTCAGGCTTCCGTTGTCAGATATGCTAGCGTCGTTCATCCACGTGACCATTGCGGGGTATGATCTTGTGTGATTTTTCTGTTGCTGGGAGTTCTGGATTCCTACTCCTTGACTTATTGGAAGGTCCTCCTATAAGAATTCTAATAACGTGTCTTTTGATAACTAGATCCATGAAGGTGGTGCATTCAGTGGTGGCGTGCTTGCTTAGCATGTGTGAGGCCATGCATTTGCTCCCCAACACCTCAAAACAAAACAAAACAAAAATTATGTATAAATTTAGGACAGCCATTAGTGGGTCAGAGGCAGTACTTAGAAGTTAAACTTTGGTGGAGAGTGCCATCATGTTTGCTTTCCAGTACTTTTATTGACATGTAACTCACATACTGTATAACTTGTCCTTCTAAAATGTATCAGTGGTTTCCAATCATAGCATTGCAACCATAGAGCTGCAAAACTCCCAGTCGCTTTTAGGGCATTTTCATCATTCCCAGAAGAAACCTGTTAGTGGTCCCTCATTATTGCTCGGTCTCCCCCGGCTCTGTGCAGCCAACAATCTCCTGTTCTATGGATTTTACACCCAGAACACTTCATATACATAGAATCCTGTGATATATTGACTTTTGTGACTGACTTCGTTTAGCTTTATTTATTCAAGTCCTAGCCTGTGAGTGGAGTTTAAAGCTTTTCATTTTGCTGTGGAATAACTTTGCAAAGTTCATTAGGAGTAGGAGAAAGTTCCAGGCGTGGTGGTGCACACCTTTAATCCCAGAACTCGGGAGGCAGACAGATCTCTATGCGTGTGAGGCCAGCCTGGTCTACAAAGAAAGTTCCAGGATAGCCAGGACTACACAGAGAAATCTTATTTAAAAAACCGAAAACCTAGGAGAAAGGGAGAGTTACAGGCAGCCTTGCAGAGCATCACAGGACCAAGCGGGAAGACTGCTTCGGGTAGAATTGTCTTTTTTTAGGCAACCAGTTAGCTTCCAAGTCCTACAAGCCATTTAGGGAATAGTTTTAAAAATAATTATCCTTGAATTCTAAATTTAGCGAGCTCAAGATCCTAATTTAAATTTAGTCTGTCGCTGGGTGGGGTGGCACATGCCTGGAATCCCAGCTCTGTGAGGTGGAAGCAGAATCAGGAATTCATGGCTATGTAGTGAGTTCAAGGCCAGCTTGGGCTGTATGAGACACTGTCTCAAAAACAATAAAAAGACCCACACAGAATTTAGTGTGGTGTCTTCGTGTCTTTGGTGGTCTCGGGATGACACTGCCGCTCAGACTTAGAAAAGTTTCTAACGGATTAGCAAACCCTTTAAACACAGGTTTGCCTGTGGTGTGTCCTTAGACTGGTGCGGGCAAGGATCCCTCCCCTGTTGGAACCTGGCTGGTTGATTCTAACCTGATGGAGGGTTCACATCTTGGTCTTCACCTGCCACGGACCGGCTCAGGGGAGCCACTCAGACTGCGGGAGAAGCAGGGTCTTGGTACTCAGGAAGGCACGAGGTCGGCAGTGACAGACAGACACAACACACAAGAGAGTGATTTGGATCTGCTGCAATTTTACTGAATTCATGTTTTCATTATATAGTATTCAAACAAAGAACAAACCAGAAGGTCATGTATTATTACTTGGCACTGTATGAAAGCTTCTTTTAGTCACATCAGCAATGAGCAGGTGTTAGACATAACACGTCCTTAGAAGGGGAACTCTTGTCCTTGGGAACATAAACCTCAGACAAGTGGTTTCATCTTATCTAGGAATAGAAAGTTTCTGTCTCATAATTGCTATCATGGCCCTTCCTTTTTCTAACCTTTTCTTTATCTCCTCTAGTGACCAAATATGCCTAATCAGTTCTCTGCACCTGCTGCAATATACTTTTTTGTACCTTCTTATACAGCAAACACCATGGGGGTTGGGATCTAGCAAGCCTATCCATAATGGTAGAGCTAAGTAATTCTGCTTTTGTCCCTCATATATCATATACTTATGACTATCATCCTCATATCTTCCTGTGTATGGAATGGGGTCATCTGGTAACTCAGTTGTACTCCTGGGTGGTTCCCACCACTTATCCCCGATCCTAAACTTTATTACCCTATGAGCCTTACGTGTTGGAATGCCCAATCTTGCAAGGGATTTTATCCTAGTTTCTTTATTCCCAGAATGGGGGTTTCCTAACAACATCTGGATCTTAACCTATGTTTCTCCCAAATCATCAGTCTTTTCTAGGAAAAGTTCCTGCTGCTGTAACTCATCCATAATACACCCCTCCCCACCCCAATCTCTTTTTGCTATCATCTAGAATTTGCACAAGGGCTTGAACCACTGGAGGCATCTCGAGCACTGTATTAGCATCATTATTAGAATTATCAATCCCAGGAACATCAAGGGGTTCTCTGGTAATATTATGCATTTGGCCAAGTACAACAAAGAACATTATCAGGAAACAGGAAAAAATAGCAGAGACAGCTAACCATCTATGACAGCGGTGAGAACACGATCTTCCATTCGAATTCATGACCTGAGCTGATTGCCAAGGAACCACCAGAGGCCTATCCGCGAATGGCACGAACCCCCCAGCCTGTGTCCCCCGAACCGGAGGCATCGTTGTCACACAGGTGACACCGCTATGGATGTGGCATTCACCTTCATTCTTTTTTTTTTCTTGTTAGTTTTCGGACTTGAGAACATCAAAACTGACCTTTCTTCAAGTTGACCTCCTCACCCTTTCCACACTCAAATCTGCAGTTCAGTCCACGGGCCTCTTCAGTTACTGTACTTGTTCCGTTCTGGGATCTCCATGCTGGCATGTTTAGGAATGTGGTTTCTCTTCGTTGATACTGTTTGGTAATGTTCTCACACTTCAGTTCTAGACACGATTCCCATTAGAACTTAGATAAATTATTTTGATAATTAGAAACTTAGATGATTTCCCTTCGAACTTAGATAAAATACCTGATCTGAGTCTTTGTCTACGAGTTCAATGGGAGGCTTTTCAGCAATTATTTCTGTTGTTTGGTGGGGTTTTTGTTTGTTTTATTTATTTTTTTTGTGTGTTTTTTTCTGTCTCTTTGCCTGTCTTTGTTGTTTTATTTTGTTTTGATGATCTTTATTTTTTATATGTTTCATTTATTTTTATTTTATATATTTGGTTTTTGGAGACAGGGTTTCTCTGTGTAGCCTTGGCTGTCCTGGAACTCCCTCTGTAGACCAGGCTGGCCTCGAGCTCACAGAGATCTGCCAGCCTGTGCCTCCTGGATGCTGGGATTAAAGGTGTGTGCCACCACTGCCTGGCTGACAATCTTTAATTTTCAATGTTGATACATTTTAATGATAATGTGGTAACTCCAGGAGTCAGATTCCTTGCTCTCATAAATCACTGGTTTAGGGGTTTAGGGTTTTGGTTTTTGTTGAGGCAGGGCCTTGCTTCAGTTTCCTGAGGCGCAGGTGCAGGCCCCCATTCTTGCATCTGGTCAGTGACTTTTGTGGATTCTGTGACGTGTCTTTGTCATGTATGTGCACTAAAACTAAAGTCTCCCTAATCAACTAGTGATTTGCTAACAATTTCCCTGAATAAAGGGGGAGGGTGGGGGGGGAGGGTGCAGTGCAGCCTCCCCACCCTGCTGAGGGCCTTTGTGCTTCACTCAGCAGGCGGTGCACAGCTGTGCACCTTTCACTTCAAGCTTGGTCAGACTAAAGTGAAAGTGGAGAGCAGTAGAAGAGACCGCCATGTTTGTTTTTACATGCTTTTATTGGAATATAATTTGCATACCATATAATTCATCATTTTAAAATGTGTGTCATTGTTTCCACTATATTCATAGGATTGTGCAACTCTTACAATCACTTTTAGAAATTCTCATTATTCTCTCATACACTTCCAACGCTTTCTTTAATATCCGTCCTCTAGATTCTCCTTCTAAGTTTCTTGGTTAGTGTTGTGTTTCCTTTTTTGTCCAGACTGTCAGCTGTCACCGTACCATCAGTAATGCTAAGCAGCAGGTGAGGCCCTGGTCAGGTCAGATGAGGACAAGAGCAGCACATGTGAGTGCAGAGCTCGCTCTCAGTGAGCCACAAAGTTCACGTTCTCACTGAGCGAGATCCTGCCTCTGTGCCAGCTCTGATTGCTGCAAGCCTTCAGTTCATCTCATTGGTTTGGAAGAGCCAACTCTCACCATCTTTGGGAAGCATTTTGTTGCATTTGTGGTAGGAGGTTTCTCAAGAGTTGGTCTGCATTTTCATCAGTGCTGTTTCTTTTTTTCCTGTACTTGAAATTAGTGCCTTTGGGGCACTTACTAAAAATGAATTACCAGTCCCTGGGTAGTAGTCTGAATGCCGAGATGTGGCTTTTGGGAATCATTTTTGTATTATGTATCTGAGTGACTTTAAAAACTCTTCCCACCTACACACATGTGCTTGCATGTATATACATATGTGCTTGCGTGTAAGCCACTGCTAACCTATCCTAACACACCAGTCTCTTCTCATTGCCTTGCCTTGTTTATCTTAGCTCCATTGCTTGATTCTTAGAAGGTTCTGTGTGGAAGAAAGGTTTAGTTTAGCTCTTTGCTTTAGCCCGCATGGGGCAGGGAGACAGGACTCTGAGTGGTCAGAATTCTTGCAGAGCTTTGTCTCTCCTGCTGGGGAAGTCGTGTTCAGCCTCCCAGCTCTGCTGATAGCTGACTCTGCTTGGGATCCCTGTGAGATTAGCCTAGTAGTGACCGAGCAATAGCTGGGTTCCAGCGCATGGAAGTGCTTCTGCTTTGATAACGGTGGGGCTTGGAGGCTGCTTCTCTAGCAGACTTGAGCCATGGCCTCTCACTGTGGATGTCTCGGTTTTTGTACTCGCAAGCCTGTGGCTGACTCAGTGTGACTTCACACTTGGATGGATGGTTAGCATTTCCAGTACTTAGGTGGAGGACTCGGGGATTGTGTGTGGTCATTTTCTGTCTTCAGTATATGTGACATGAAAGCAGAAGGAAGGAATATTTGAGGGGAGATAGGAGACCAGCAAGAAGGGATCAGGAAGAATGGGGGGGTGAATAAAGCAAAATGATGTATGTGTTAAAATGCCATATTGAAACCTCTGTATGTTAGCTTAAAACGTTAAACTATAGCAAGAAGGAAATAAGCCACTTCTACTCTATCACCCCTGTCTCCAGTGATCACCCCAGGTCTGCTCCATCATCCCTGTCTCCAGTGGTCACTTCAGGCTGCACAGGTTTTGCTGGCCGTCTCTTCACCATTTATCACAATGATTTTCTGTGAAAATGTGTTTTTTAGTTTCCAGCAACTGTTTGAAAATGAAAGACTTAAGCAGGATGTAGCAGTGCACACCTTTAATCCTTGGGAGGCAGAGGCAGAAGGATCTCTGAGTTTGAGGACAGTCTGGTCTGCTTAACAAGTCCCAGGACAGCCAGAGCTATGTAGAGAGACCCTTTCCCAAAAGAAAAAACAAACAAGCAAACAAAAAGAACAGTAACAAAGAAACCCTAAAAACAAACGGAAAGGTTTAGACGTGATCTGGTGACACCTGCCGTGACAGAAACTCCAGGCTTTAGTTAGCTATGAGAATGAAAGGATCTGGTCATAATAAGACTTGACAGTCTTGAAAGCATTGGTCGTAGTGGAGAATTTGTGCTGCCTCTGTGTGTCAAGGGCAAAGGAGACTTTTTCGATTTAGTGTGCTAATACACACGCTCTGGCTTTTGTCACACTGTACAAGTCACTGGATCCCTTCCTGGTGTGTCTGCTCCTGCTCCCTCTGCTGCCGGCAACTTCCTGAACTGCTTGATTCATCCTTGTTCATCCTTTGCCTCCATCTGAGCCATTTCCCGTTTATTTTAGGGCAGGTTTTTGATGCCTGGCTTTTTCCATTCAATTAATCCACAGCTCATGTGTGGGGCTTTTTCTATAGCCGAATCCCAGAAGGCCCTCATCACATATACCCTGACATAATGGCTCTATTATTGTTTTGCTTTTAATCATATGAAGGAAACCCAGGATGAGTCTGCTGTGTTATGGTTGGATGAAATTCAAGGTGGAATCTGGCAGTCCAACAAAGACACCCAAGAAGCTCAGAAGTGTATGTACCCATGTGTCTGCTGTTTTGTTTATGTTTGGGTGCAGGGTGAGAGCCACAAGCCTTTGGTGGGTAGGGGGATAGGTGGCTGGTAGGTATGGTTGGGGAAGTCATATGAATGTAGACACCTTCTAAACTGCTACATTAATCTTTTCTGAGACAGTTGCCTTGGGAATCTTTGCCATCAATGAAGCTGTCGACAGTGGTGATGTTGGCAGAACTCTGAGTGCCCTTCGTTCCCCGGATGTTGGCTTATACGGAGTCATCCCCGAATGTGGGGAAACATACCTGAGTGACCTTGCTGAAGCCAAGAAGAAAAGACTAGCAGCAGGTGAGTTATGGGGAAGTAAACACATCCGTGAGCGTGTGCGGAGACAGGAGTAGAGGAAAGGGGCAGGTGGAAGGAGAGACACTTTAGTGTACAGTCTTGAGGCTTACTTTTCGGGACGTAGTCCTAAGCTTTGAATGCTTGAGGGTGTGCGAGAGGTGGAGAGACTGGACTGTTTGCCTCCCCTAGGACACCATAGCTTTGATTAGCTGAGGACAATTGACGACGTTCAGAGCAGAGACCTGTTTGTAGCTTTCTCCTTCCTGAACTGCACTGCTGAATGGCCACCCATCTTTTTAGGATAGTTTTCTAACATGCAGGTCTTAGAGAAACGATTAGTATGGTTCATTCTCTGATGGATCGGCTAGGCATTCCATTTTTTTTTTTTTTTGCAAATGTTAACCTTTTATTCAAGAATCTCTAGTAAGGTATACATTTAATTTCTACCATGTATGAGACCAAGTGTCCCTGGCTGCTACTGAGCATATAGCAGACAGGTATAGTTAAGAAACAATATTATTTTGAGCAGGGGGAACGACAACACATAGGCATTCCATTTTTACAATATGACATAGATGGCATAAGTGAGACATTTCTGAGCCAAGTGCACACATGAGATGCCCTTTTCTGTCGGACCCACAGAACAGGTTCTCCCAGCTGACTAGGATACATCCTCTCTCTGTCGGATAGCTCGGTACAGGAGCATGGCTCTGGCTACCTTGATTTCCCCCCTGTCTTCTGCCAGGAGACAACAACAGCAAATGGGTGAAGCACTGGGTGAAAGGCGGGTACTACTACTACCACAATCTGGAGACGCAAGGCGGAGGCTGGGACGAACCCCCGGACTTTGTGCAGAATTCTGTGCACCTTTCTCGGGAGGAGATCCAGGTGGGCCACCTTTCTTCACACAAGAAGGGCCTGAGAGAAATGCTTCAGGGCTAGAGTCAGTAAGGGGCAACCCTTGTGCTCACTTGGACTCAAATGTAGGCTGTGCAATGAGTATTTTGGAGAAATCATGCTTTAATGGTCTGCGAGAAATTGAAGTCTAAATCTGAGGACATCTGAGTTGCACAGTTCCGTGATCTATGTTGTGTGGTTGTTAAAGAAAACTCGGGTGGGGAGGGCCCATTGTCTCTGCCCCTTGGCCTCTGAGTGTTGTGGAAGCATCAGGTCCGGAGCAGAGCCTGTGAGTGCAGGTGGAGATGGGGCTCTAACACAGTGCAGTCGTGAAAATGCCAGGGAAAGTTTAGCTCTTTCCTGGAGGAAGGCAGCCTCATTGACATCTGTAGCAGGTGAGGAAGAGAGCAAAGAATGTTCTAGACAGAAAGGATGTAGTGGGGGCGTGGGGCGTCACTGATGGTGGGAAAACCAGGACTGTGTGAGTGAGGAAAGAGACACATGCTGCTGGCTGACTGACAGGTGCAGCTGGAGGCCGGAAGAGGGAGAGGGAGGGACCAGCTCTGGGCTGAGGGGTGGAGGCTGCATCTAGTGATTTCTAACCTTGAGAGTCTCTAATCCCCACAGGCACAGCCGGGCTTAGACCCTGCTTTGCATGTGGGTCCAACATCCCAAGGGAGTGATGTTCCTTTACATTTAGCACATGACCTAATCTCTTACTCCTACAAAAGCTGTGGCCCCTCCCACTCCCCACTCTGCTTTTCATCTTCCTGGATATCCACTTGATCCTTCGTTTCCCTCAGGAGGGAAGTCTCTCCTTTCTAGAACTCACTGTCATGTTATTGCCTAATGCCTTCCTCCCTGGTTCCTGCAAGTCTTGACTCCTCTTCTCATGTTTTCCATTATTATACTTGTGTGAATTTAAAGTGCAGGGTGTGGAGATTGATCCTGTGGGTCTAAAGCAGAGGCTGGGCATCCACATCTCAAACCAGTTCCCAGGCAGTGTGGTTGCTGCTGTTCTAAGGACTGTGTTTTTCAATATCGGCCCCCACACAGATCATGTCCTCCTTACCCAAAAACAAAGAAAAGGGGGAAAAAAAAAGGAAAGCAGTCAGTCATGGCGGTGCATGCCTTTAATCCCACTCTGGAGACAGAAGCAGGTGGAACTCTCAGTTCGAGGCCAGCCAAGTGTGAGTTCTAGGATAGCCAAGGAGACATAGAAATAGACCCTGTCTTTTAGGAAAAGAAAAAAGGCACAGCCTGTAGGATTTCCCACATTCACACACTGTCTAAGTGCCCTGAAAGTCAGTCTGCCCCAAACTCAGTTTCCACCCACTTCTTAGCTCACAGCAAAGTAGCTTCTTGTCTGGTTTCTTTAGTGAAAATGCTCTTTATCATCCGGCGACAGCCTTTGAGCTGTCAGGTGCCTTTAGGAAGTCTCTGCAAAACCCTCAGTTCATCTCCGCGAGTTCTCTCCGGATCTCCTGCTTCAGATGCTCTTTCGTAGTCCTTCGCTGCCCTTCTCTGCTTCTGCCTGATGCAGCTATCAGCCCCCATCACCTCTTCTCCCTGTAGTGCTTATAAGCAATTAAGAGAGGGACTGCAGGCCGTAGGCGATGACATGACCATGGCCTTTATTCAAGCCTGTGACCTGAGATCTGCACCTCCATATCTTAGCCCTTTCCCACACCATCAGGTCCCCTCCATCTAGAAACCCAAATATCTCAGGCACAGCTTTACGGAAGAGTAGAAGCACTTAGCACACTGTACTTTTGGTGTGCATGTTGGGGCCCAGAAAAAAAGTCTCTAATACTAAGGAAAGAGAGGGCATGTTGGTAGGTAATCAGATAAGGGGATATTCTTAAATGTTCCTCGGCTGCCTCGTTCAAGCCCAGGACCTTTTACTGGGACCACGATAGTAGCGTTCTAATTCAACTCGTTTGCACTTACTTCAAAATCCTATCTCAGCATGCTGTGTGTGAGTGCGCGTGCATACATGTGCATATACACCTATAATCACAGTACTTGGGAATCTGAAGCAGGGTGATAAGAATTAAAGGCCGACTCAGGCTATCTACCAAAACCTGGTCTCAAAAACAAATTAGAAGTGACTGAGGGGGAGGAGAGTGGCGGCACACACGTGAGCACAGCTCCCCTAGTCTGTTAGCTGTTCTGCCAACAGTGCCGTGTTCTCAAAAAAAATCTGATTATTTTATTCTTCTGTTCGAAAGGTTTCCTACTGCTCATCACCTGTAGTAATGGGCCAAACCCTCTAGGCTACTGAGCAAAACCCTTCACAATATATGTGGTGGGAGATCCTGCACACCTTAGTTCTAGGTTCTTCACTAGCATCATATGCCAGTGGGTATGGGTCATGGGTACAGGATTAGGGATGATTAAAGGCCTGCCCTTGCGGGGCTGGAAAGATGGCTCAGTGGTTAAGAGCACTGGCTACTCTTCCAAAGGTCCTGAGTTCAATTCCCAGCAACTACATGGTGGCTCACAACCATCTATAATGAGATCTGGTGCCCTCTTCTGGATTAAAGTTGTTCACACAGATGGAGCACTCATAAACATAAAATAGATACGTAAATTGTTAGAGTCCTGGCCTTTGATATTTATTAATTCACTAACAAATCAGCCTGGTCCTGGAAACCACACCTGAGGTCTTCCTGCCCCTTACTCAACTGAAGATTAGGAATAATTGAAGGAGAGTGACGTCAACTTATGTGTTCTGGGAGAGGCTTTGTGTCCCTTCTCTTGTCCCTGAATGTGACCAAATGCTTTTCCAGAGCTCCATCTCTGGAGTGACCGCTGCATATAACCGAGAGCAGCTTTGGCTGGCCAACGAAGGCTTGATCACCAAACTGCAAGCCTGCTGCCGTGGCTACCTAGTCCGACAGGAATTCCGGTCCCGGATGAACTTCCTGAAGAAACAGATCCCCGCCATCACCTGTATTCAGGTACTTCACCCAGTGAGCAGGCCTCTCAGACAGGAGGAATCACTCTGGGAAGCAGAATGTGCAAGTGTGTTTCTTGTGATCTCTTTTCTCTTGGATGGTTACCTCCTGTTTGTGAAATTATAATCATTGTGCTTAACGGTGGTGGCAGGAGGCACTAGAGAGCTCTGCCTCATGGTTTCTTTCAGTGGATCTGGGGCGATGTGCACCTCTAGAGAAATAAAAGTGATGCAGTCACAATCACAATAAATTAAACAGTGATGCTTTGGTGACAATAACAGGAAAATGAATTAGGAATTGGGCTCCATGGCTACTAGACGCCATGTGTCTCAAGTTTCCTGATAACAGTTAGGATGACAAATCGGTGTGACTTGGTTTTGAGGTGGTGACAGGTGTGGGCTAGGCACACAGCTCAGAGGTAGAGCACATGCAGGGTGTGCACAAGGTCATAGATTGGATCCCTAGCACCCAAGCCCCAGACAGGACCATGGGTAGTGTTCCATCGATGCCCGGGAAGTAGTGTCCTCCCAGGTGGATTTTGGTCTGTGCCTGCAGAGGTGCTTCCTAGAGCTTCATCAGGAGTTGCGCCTGCAGAATAGCAAAATGAGATTTTCTTTTTTTTAACTTTCACTGATGCTTTGAAAATAATGCCACATATACTATGTGATGCTTTTAGTCACAGTGGAGAGGATACAAGCAGAAGAAGGCGTATCAAAATCGGCTGGCTTACCTGCACTCCCATAAAGATGAAGTTGTGAAGGTATGGTAGCCCAGCAGGGTTTGCCCACATGGGGCGCAAGTGTGACGTGTTGAGAAAGCCTCCTCTAAGTTCCAGGCTCCTTTCCCCACAGATTCAGTCCCTTGCCAGGATGCATCAGGCTAGAAAGCGCTATAGAGATCGCCTGCAGTATTTCCGAGATCACGTGAGTATCCCCAGGCGTGGCAGGCTGGTCAGGTGTACTCTTCCTTGTACCTGGCGGACAACTGAGTAAAGGAATCTCCTCTTTGTTCCTTAGATAAATGACATTATCAAAATCCAGGCTTTCATTCGGGCAAACAAAGCTCGTGATGACTACAAGACTCTCAGTGAGTAACCATGGCTCAGCGGTGAAGAGTTGAGGCAGTGCTTGGGAGCCCTCAGGTCCTGGGCAGTCTCCACGGAGCTCTTTGGTTGTCCTGAAGGCAAGGCTTGGGGGAAGGGTGCCACTTGTGATTAAGCCCCTTTGCTAACATGTGGCTAGATGTCTTGCTGCTTGCCGACGTAGCCCCCATGGTAACCCAGCAATAACCCAGCTGAAGAACTACTTGGTGGTTGTCCTAGCACATCTCAAGCCTAAGTGTTAATGTCCCACGTGTCACTAGAGCTTCAAGACAGTGCTGACCCTTCCTCAGACTTAGAGTGTTCTGGGAACTTGGGTCTTTGTCTGAGTCGTATTTTCTTTGTCAGTCAATGCTGAGGATCCGCCTATGATTGTGGTCCGAAAGTTTGTCCACCTCCTGGACCAAAGTGACCAGGACTTCCAGGAGGAGCTTGATCTTATGAAGATGCGGGAAGAGGTCATTACCCTCATCCGTTCCAACCAGCAGCTGGAGAATGACCTCAATCTCATGGATATCAAAATCGGACTGCTGGTGAAGAACAAGATCACACTGCAGGTATGGCCTGTGCCTGACCGGTGTGGTGTGCTTGCGGCTGCATGGTATACCTGCAATGTCATGGTGTGCCTGCGGCTGCATGGTATGCCTGCAATGTCATGGTGTGCCTGCAATGTCATGGTGTGCCTGCGGCCGCATGGTATGCCTGCAGTGTCATGGTGTGCCTGCAATGTCATGGTGTGCCTGCAGCTGCATGGTGTGCCTGCAATGTCATGTCATGCCTGCAGTCAGCATAGGTATCTTGTGCTGCCCCAGGTCCTGTTTCTCTCTTCCTAACAGAGTGTGGAGGCTGCCTAGTCTAACAGGGACTGTGGAGGCCGCTAGTCTAACAGGGACTGTGGAGGCCGCCTAGTCTAACAGGGACTGTGGAGGCTGCCTACTCTAAGAGGGACTGTGGAGGCTGCCTACTCTAACAGGGACTGTGGAGGCCGCCTAGTCTAACAGGGAGTGTGGAGGCCGCCTACTCTAACAGGGACTGTGGAGGCCGCCTACTCTAACAGGGACTGTGGAGGCCAACTTTCTTCTTAGCTAATCCTCTTCTAATTCTGCCACTATCGTTTTGTGTTCCACATTTCTGTTTGCTTAGACACTAAGACTCCATCTCTAAATGTTTTAGTTCAGTCACCTCTTTGGTCTCTCTATTTTCTGATTCAGGTTTTTTCTAAGTTTTTATTATAAATAACATCCCAGTCAATGTCTAACTACATGGAAGCCTGGTTTGTTTTAGGACAAGGTCTCTATGTAACTGCTAAGGTCAAGGTACCAACCATCCTGCCATCATCCACACAGCTAGGACTGTGGACTCACCACTGTGCCTGGCCGACTGTGCTTCCAGAATTATAGTGGGGGGATTTTATCCTTCAGGGTTTTAAACTTTAGGTATTCTAGACTTCAGGCTATTTATTTATTGTTTAATTTATTGGGGGTTGGACATGTGTGAAAGTCAGAGGGTAAATTGCAACTTAATTTCCTTCTACCACATGGGACCTGAGTTCCACACTCTGGTTGCCAGGCTTGGCACCATGTGCCGTTACCTGCTGACCTGTCTCACCACAACCCCCTGTCCCCAGTTTATTTATCATTTTATATGTAGCTATTTTGCCTGCATATCTATCTATGTGCCACGTGTGTGCCTGGTGCCCTAGGAAGCCTGAAGAAGGTGTTAGATCTCCTGAAACTGGAGTCACAGATGGTAGTGAGCCGCCATGTGAGTGTTAGGAATTCTACCTGGGTCCTCTGGAAGAGCAGCCTGTGCTCTCAACCACCGAGCCATATCTCCAGCCCTCTATAGCCTTTTTTAAAACCTTCTGCTTTTTTTTTTTGCTTATTCATTTTAGGCGGTATGAGACATTGAACCAGGGCTTCACACATGCTAGGCTGGGCTACATACCCAACTCCCTATCTGCTCCCTCCCTGCCAGGTTTTTGTAAATTTTATTTGTGACAGTGTCTGAGAAGCTGTCCCGATTGTACTCAACCTTGTAAACTTTTGTCTGATTGCTTGTTTTTTTGAGACAGGGTTTCTAGGTAGCCCTGGCTGGCCTGGAACTCACTCTGTAGACCAGGCTGGCCCCAAACACAGAATACTGGAATTAGAGGCTTGTGCCACTACCACCCAGTTCAACCTTGTAAACTTTTGCCTCATTATCTTGAGGAGTTTGTCTGTTTATTGTGAAGCTGGAGCTGAACGAGGGTATTAGGCGTGCTGGGCAGGTACTCTGCCCTGAACTTGACTCCTAAGACATAGTTAAGGCTAGGACGTGTCTCAGTTGGTGGTATACTTGAAGTCCTGAGTTTCCCTTCACATATTGCAGAAACTAGGCATGGTGGTGCATGCCTTTAGTTCTTAGACCTGGGAAACGAAGCAGGAAGACCAGAAGTTCAAGGTCATATTTAGCTTCTTAGTGAAAGCCAGCCTGGGGTACTTGCAGTCCATTTTTAAAAGAGTCATGGTTTTAAGGTCAATTCCTAGAAAGTGATTTCCGGATCTCCTCTGATGCCACATGGAGAAATCCATGGCTTGGGTTCTTCATGCCGAGTGGCAGCAGTAGACTGAGGGAGCAGACACAGAATGACATGGGCCTTTTTGGGGCCGGTGGGCCAGTGTGGTCCATGCAGGGGTCCTGGTGCAGAAGTGCAGCCTCTGCCCTGCCAGCCTTTTGATCTGTGTGACGTTTTTTGTCTGTAGGATGTGGTTTCTCATAGTAAAAAACTTACCAAGAAGAACAAAGAGCAGCTGTCGGACATGATGATGCTGAACAAGCAGAAGGGCGGCCTCAAGGCCTTGAGCAAGGAGAAGCGGGAGAAGCTGGAAGCCTATCAGCACCTGTTCTATTTACTGCAGGTAAGTGGCTCCTGGGGCTAGGTGGGAACCTAGCTGATTGCCTCCTTGTGGGGAAGCCTTGCCCGGATCCTCGGGAGTGAGGCGTATGTAAAGGGAGGGCTCTATTGTGTTTTCCTTCTGTATGTCGTAGTCCTTGACGTTTTACAAAGCATGATCTTGGGCGGGGAAAGCTCAAGATGCTTCAGCCCTAGACAGAGGACTATGGGCAGTTTAGGAGCACTGAGAGCTGGAGAAACAGTCTTCCCAGGGAAGAGCACACCAACTGCACACCAGATGGTCAGCCCTGAAAATAGACATACAAGTAATGTTATGCAAATTGAGCAGGCTATATTTATATATCAGCAATTAAAGAAAAAGAGGCCAGAAGTTTGAGAGAGCAAGGGAGGATATATAGGTGGGACTATGGGGAGGAAAGGAAAGGGGGAAATGATCAAATATTAATTTTGAAAAAATTATAAACATGAATTTTAAAAAATCAGCTTTTATATTATCTAAAATTTCTGATCTGTTGGCTTTATTTCAGACCAACCCGACCTATCTGGCCAAGCTGATCTTTCAGATGCCTCAGAACAAGTCCACCAAGTTCATGGACTCTGTAATCTTCACACTGTACAACTACGCATCCAACCAGCGAGAGGAGTACCTACTGCTGCGGCTCTTCAAGACGGCACTCCAAGAGGAGATCAAGTATGGACAGGGTGGGCGGGGCCTCACGTCACCAGAGATTCGGGTAGTTCCGACTCAGACTGTACGACCAGGGTGGACGAGTGGGCCCCTTCCATCACCAGAGATGCCCGTAGTTCAGACTCAGACTAACCTTTGCCTTTCCTTGCTCTTGATTTGTGAAAAATACTCTTTAAAAGTATCCACTTCAAAAATAGCCAGTATAAAGCATTAGTAACTGCCTAGCATAGTGGTGTGCTTCTGAAATCCCAGCATTCTAAAGACTGGGGCAAGAGGTTAATAGAATTAATGGCCAGAACAGGTTTTCATACCCAGGGCCTTGCAAAGCATTACAGTGTCCGTTGTGGCCACCTGTCCAACCCTGTCTAGTTTGCCTTTTATGAAGAGGCATGAAAGGTCTTTTAACCCTTCAACTGAACTAAACTTGACAGTAGCTAATTCTTAACAGTTATTACTGTAGCATAGTTATTGCAGTTAGATGAGTGACTTCTTGAGAGAGAGACAGGTGGGGCTGGCAAGATGGCTCAGTGGGTACAAAGTATTTACTGCCGAGCCTGATGACCTGTATTACCTACATGCCCATTCTACATAAGTAGCCACACGTAATTTTTAAAAGAAAGAGTAGGCCAGGTGGAATTACAGGTGTCCCAGCTGTAATTCCAGCATTCAAGAGGCGGAGGCAAGAAAATCATAGACCCTGTCTCAAATGAAACACAGAAAGTGTTGCCAGGAGGCAGAGGCAGGAATATTAAGAGGTTGAGGCCAGCCTTGGCTACATAGAGAGCCCTTATCTCAGGAAAGAAATGATGTTACAGTGCTTGGTCCTAACGGGAATGGTCCAGGCAAGACTCCTGCAGCTGAGTGAACAGCAGTGGATGGTTCTGTGAATATTAGGAAGGGCTTCCAGAGGAACGTCCTTAACGCGATAGATTCTGAGATTAGTTTAATTTGTGTTTGCTATCTAAATAGGTCAAAGGTGGATCAGATTCAAGAAATTGTGACAGGAAATCCTACGGTTATTAAGATGGTTGTAAGCTTCAACCGTGGTGCCCGGGGCCAGAATGCCCTCCGACAGATCTTGGCCCCTGTGGTGAAAGAGATTATGGATGACAAATCGCTCAACATCAAAACCGATCCTGTGGATATTTACAAGTCTTGGGTTAATCAGATGGAGTCTCAGACAGGAGAGGCAAGGTAAGAGGATCATAACGCTTTTCTTTCATGTGTTTGCTGTTCTCTGTATTTTTTTTAAATGCAGTTGCTTTTGGTTTACAAGAATAATAGTTCAACTATTATCCTGCCAGTCATGTTTGTCATCTCAGTGTTTGGAATCTGGAGGCAAGGTCAGTCATAGCTACCTAGTGAGTTCAGGCCAACATAGACTACGTGAGACTGTCTCTAAAAAGCAAACAGTCACACATACTCACATACACACACTCACACACATACACACACAATCTTTCCTTTGAGGAAATATTTATTGAACGCCTGTTATATGCCAGCACTATTAGATATATGTAGAATAAAGCAATAGTGAATGAGGCATGGGTGAAATAGCACAGCAGGGAAAGGCTTTTCCTGTGCACTCCTGGAGAACTGAGTTCCATCTCCAGAGGCCACATAAAGGTAGGGAGAACCAACCCCACAAAGTTGCCCTCCAACCTCCACAATAATAATAACCTCCCCCATAATAATAAAAAGAAATACTAAATCTGTAACAGTGAATGGCACAGGCTCACTTCATTACACATTCATGTTCACTGGGGAAGAGAGATCACACACGGGTAAATACAAATCTCAATCAATGAAAGGTTTTCCAAGCTTTTTGCAAGGGATTCTACCAGGGTACAGGAGAGTGCTAATGTTGGCTGGTGGTTAGGAAAAAACCATCAGCAGAGGCAGGAATTTTAGCTGGGCCTAAAGGATAAGATGGTACGTGCTAGGTGCAGAGTGTGCCAGTGTAATGCCCTGCGATGGGGAGGGGGGACATAGGACCTGAAAAGACCCTACTGGAACTGGAGCAGTTGAATGGGAAGGGTCATGCAGATGGGGCTGGGGAAAAGGGTGCAGGGTGGATGATGATCTGTGTCTGGGTCCTGAGAGCTGAGCCAAATGAATGCGGGTGCCAAGGGAGCTGCGTCTGCCTGAGTGAACCTTAGCCACCAGAAACAGATCTAAAGCAAAGCTTGTCAGTCTGATTTGAGTAATGCCGGGAAAAGAAAGTTCAGGGAGCCCTGGCTGCTGCTTTTGGTTTTACACAGCTGGGTGAGGACCTAGAGACAAAAGTGAGCAGCTCTGTCTCTGGTTTTCCTTTGGGGCTTGTGGAGTAGCTTTTCACACCATTGTCCTTCAGTCTGTAAGCTGGGCTTGGTGGCTCACACATGTAAGGCCAGTACTTGGGAGGCTTCAAAGTTAGCTACAGAGTGAGACCCTATTTCAACAAAGCCAAATCAAACGAAAAAAATGTGTCCCTTGTAGACCATAACAAAGTTTTCTGTGTTAAGGCATGTGTGTGTGTATGTGTGTGTGTGTGTGTGTTTTCTTGTTGGTGTTGGTATTTTCATAAAATGGAAATTGAGGGTTTTTTCAGTACTAGTACCTGTGAGGTGTGGGAAGTCACCCAGCATGGAAGCACCATGGGCCCCCAGCTTTTTCCCTTCTACTACCCAACACAGCAGCCTCGGACCGTGTCACCTCAAAGTATCATCTCTGTTGTCTTGAAATTTCCCTCTCAATTTAATTCTAACACTTGAGAGGCAGAGGCAGGTGGATCTCTGTGAATTTGAGATCAGCCAGGTCTACAAAGTGAGTTGCAGGACAGCCAGGGCCACACAAAGAAACCCTGTCCCAGAGGGGTGGGGGAGTTGTTCTTCTCAGGGTTTTCTCTAACCGAAACCACTGGCCGTTGTGGTTTCAATTCTTTTGCTTGTTACTATTTTTGTTTTATTTGTTGACTTTCGTGCAATGCTGAGGACAAAGCCCAGGACCTTATACGTGGTTGATGATGAATGCTCAGGCACTAAGCCACCCTCCCCAACACTACTGCTTCTGACAAACAAGCATGTAAGGGTACAGTGAATTTTACTAGTCTGAAAGCGACAACAGGAGCTTACAAATTAAACCCAGGGCTTGATTGTAAATTACAAATACAGTACTGATATAATTCTGTCTGCTATGGCAGCTGTAGCCCTGTCTGCTTGTCTTGGTTTACCATGGTGACTATAATCAACTTACCACACATCTGTTCCTTGGCTTCAGTTTCTGGTGGCCTTTGGCACTGCATATCTTGTGGCCACATGACTATGTTCTCTGCCTCCCTGGCTACCTCTCCTCTCCCCTATATACTAAGTCTCCTTCTGTCTCTCTTATTAGGTCACCACTTGGATAATCTTAGATAGTCATCACTTTTTTTTTTAAGCCTTGGAAGTACGAGAACCCTTATCCCTGCGTTTGTTTCTTTTTTGTCTCTCAGCTACTTGTCTTTATTTCCACCCTGCTCAGTATAGGCCCATGTTGTAGCGCATCCACTATTCTCATGTGTCTTTTTCTTTTCTTCCTTTTGGACAAGTCCTTATGCATGCCAGGCTGGCCTTAAATTCACTGTGTAGCTGCAGACGACTTTGAACTCTTGATTCTTCCGCCTCCACCTCCCAAGCATGCACTTTAAGGACCTGATTTATGTGGTGCTGGGGATTGAACCCAGGGCTTAGTGTATGCTAGACAGATGCTCTGCCACTGGCCCACATCGCCATCCTCTCTCTCCTGCCTCTTCTGACAGTGCATACTCATCATCTCTAGTTCAAGCTGGGACACTGGTTTCCCACATCTCTCATCTGTGTCTGTCTGTCCTTCTTTAATTCCTTGGAGCCAGGGCAATCTTTCCTCAGAAATGCAGAACTTTCTTTAAATTGTTTGTCTGTGTGTCCATATGTCCGTGTGTCTGTGTTGGGGGAAGTGGAGTTTTTTGTGTGTGAAGTTGGTTCTCTCTCTCCACCTTTCTGTGGGTTCTGGGGATCAAACTCGGGTCTCCAGGCTTGCGTGACAAGCACTTTCACCTGCTGAGGCATCTCACTTCTCCAGAACCTTTAACTTAGAAGCTTCTGGCTTCTAAGCAAGTCCAGACTTAGCAGTTTGTATGGAACCCTCCAGGACCTGACTGCCATTAGCTTTTCTACTCTTTATTTCTCTTCCTTCTGTTCTTCCCTGCTAGAAGACCCTTCTCTACTTTCTTGAGCTGAGGCGTCTGTCATTGGGGTTGGGAGCTTATTCTGTATAAGCACTGTTTTACTTCATTGTGGGGATCAGCCCAGGGCTTTGGGTATGCTAGGTAAGCGTGGTATCGCTGAGCTGACCTCTAGCCCATACGGTGTGCTGCCGTGCGAAGGACTCCAGAGAAGATGTGATGTCGTAAGTAAATGCTTATCAGGGCCTGCCACATAAGACATCCAGTCACAGCTGAAAACCCAAGTCAGATTTTGGCTCTAGCTTTACCGGCTCTGTGCAGAGGCGCTTCAGTCAGCTAAACTTTCCGGGTTTTTCTATTTAGAAAAGATGAGTTTCCTGGGGCTGGTGAGATGGCTCAGTGGTTAAGAGCACTGACTGCTCTTCCAGAGGACCCGGGTTCAATTCCCAGCACCCACATGGCAGCTCACAAATGTCTGAAGATCCAGTTGCAGGGGATCTGACACCTTCACACCAATGCACATAAAATAAAGTTAAATAAACCCTAAAAAATATTAAAAAAAAAAAAAAAAGATGAGTTTCCTGGAGCTGGTGAGATGGCTCAGTGGTTAAGAGCACTGACTGCTCCTCCAGAGGACCTGGGTTCAATTCCCAGCCCCCACATAGCAGATCACAGCTCCCTGTAACTTTAGTTCAAGAGAATCTGACATTGTTAAACCAATGCGCATGAAATAGTTAAAGTTTTTTTTAAAAAAAAAAAAAAAGATGAGTTTCCTGCCTTAAGCTATCCTGGGGGTTAGTCTAACATTGCCGGGGGTCATTTCTGTTTTCTCAGCAAACTGCCCTATGATGTGACCCCTGAGCAAGCTTTGTCTCATGAAGAAGTGAAGACCAGGCTAGACAACTCCATCAGGAACATGAGGGCCGTGACAGACAAATTCCTCTCGGCCATCATCAGCTCTGTGGACAAGATCCCGTGAGTGCCATCGGTCATGACCCCAGATAAATCCTGGCATTGATGATGTACTCTGGCCCTGACCGCGCTCTGTTTTGTCCACCCCAGTTACGGGATGCGCTTCATTGCCAAAGTGCTGAAGGATTCGCTGCACGAGAAGTTCCCTGACGCTGGCGAGGATGAGCTGCTGAAGGTGAGCATCTGAAGACTGCCTGGGTCCCTTCTAGTCCCTAGAGACAGGTTAGAAACCTAGCTCTGACCACAGACCTGCAGGAAGTGCCTGAGCAGCTCCAGTCCTGCTGCAGCTCGTCCTTGACTGTGAGCCTCAGAACCAGCTGTAAATAGAAGGCGATAGCCCTTCTAATCCAGTAGTTTCTGTTCATCTGAGAGACTCACAATGTCCACTAAATATAGGAAGTTGGATTTTTTTTTTCCTGAGTCCTCTTTTCTCAGAAGCATTGCTCCCTCTCCTGGTGGCCAGGTGAATAGCGGCAAGCGCAGTTCCTTTGCTCCGCTCAGGTTTCGCTGCTGACTCTCCTTACTCGGCTGTACTCTTTCTATTTGTCTTTTTATTTTTTTAATCTGAACGCTTTTCTCTTCTCTCTCCTAGTTCTGTGCTTTCCTACAGTGAGGCCTCGGTTCTAGACTTTCTGTTCAGGTGAATTAATTTTACTTTTTTCTGGAACTCTAGGGGAGATGCCGTGATTGTCCTTGTTCTCCTGGGGAAGAGATATGTGTTGAGTGACTCCCACTTCAGAGGCATGAACGTGGCCTTTGCAGTCTGCAGCATGCGGATGGTGGGGTCGGGCAGATGGCATTGTGCTAAATAGGTCATCTTAAGGATTAACTTTCGCTGTGCCCCACAGCTTCATAGAAGCCCACCCATGAAAACCAAAGTGCAGGTGGATGGCAGCAGCCTTAGCTGCTACTATCACCTGTGAACAAAGGGTGTCCTGACATGTTGGATCACACAGCTTAAATGTCACTTATACATTCTGAATCCATTCTTTTTTTTCTTTTTCCTTTGGTATTATTCGAGACTGGGTTTCTCTGTAGCTTTGGAGCCTGTCCTGGAACTAGCTCTTGAAGGCCAGGTTGGCCTCAAACTCACAGAGATCCACCTGCCTCTGCCTCCTGAGTACTGGGATTAAAGGCGTGGGCCACCACTGCCTGGCTCAGAATTCATTCTTTCATTGATCCCTGGTAGTAGTATTTCGGTTTTTTTTTTTTTAATCCCCTACAGCCCCAGAACTATTTATTTACTTATTTCAAGTTCCAGGTCTTGAGGGAAGGCTATGTGCATGCATGCATGTTGGTGTGTCTTCTGTGTTTGCCTTTTCCTCGCAGGACTGTATTTTCTCATGTTCATTGCTAGCACAGTCCCGCATGGCTTCCTCAGCAGTGTGGTGTGACGCCCATGCTTCTGTTGCAGATTATTGGTAACCTGCTCTACTACCGATACATGAACCCGGCTATCGTGGCTCCTGATGCCTTCGACATCATTGACCTGTCGGCTGGGGGTCAGCTTACCACAGACCAGCGCAGGAATCTGGGCTCCATTGCAAAGATGCTCCAGCATGCGGCTTCCAATAAGATGTTCCTGGGCGACAATGCCCACTTAAGCATCATTAATGAGTATCTTTCTCAGTCCTACCAGAAATTCAGGTAAGGGGCAGAGTAGATGATGCATAACCCAACCTTTTATGATACTTTTGTCTGTTTGGCGTAAGGGTGGTGTTGACCTCACAAATGAATCGAGAGATGTTCCACTCTTATCGGGAAGTTTTGCATTTCTCTGTTGTTGTTGCTGTTTTGGTTTTTTGTGTTTTTTTGTTTTGTTTTCAAGATAGGATTTTTCTGTGTAGTCCTAGCTGTCCTGGAACTCACTCTGTAGGCCAGGCTGGCCTCAGATTCAGAGATCCATCTACCTCTGCCTCCCGAGTGCTAGGACTAAAGGTGTATTCCACCACCTCCTGGCTAGTTGAGTGATTCTTGTGGATAGAGATAAAGCTAACCAGAGAACTGACTGTCGGTTTCCCAAGGCTGCCAGGCAGGAATTGAACAGCAAACATGTGGCCATTTAATAGAATGTCGTTGTCTTGGGTGCTTAGTGTCTGAACATGTGCTGGAAAGGTCTGAGTGCCCTCTCCACAGCTTCTATGCCAATGCCACTTGCTGCTGCTTATTTTCAGACGGTTTTTCCAAAGTGCTTGTGATGTCCCAGAGCTGCAGGATAAATTTAATGTGGATGAGTATTCCGATCTAGTCACCCTCACCAAGCCGGTTATCTACATTTCCATTGGCGAAATCATCAACACCCACACTGTAAGTGTTTCCCCTTAATGACTTCATTTCACCACACTGCCCTCAATTACCTTCCCTGGCACCTGTTTCCTCGCTGATGGCCAGGTATCTCATTTTGCTGTGATCTTATTTTGTTTTGTTTCCAAGACGGGATTTCTCTGTGCCCTGTCTGTCCTAGAACTCGCTCTGTAGACCGGGCTGGTCTCAAACCCACAGAGGTCCGCCTGCCTCTGCCTCCTGAGTGCTGGGATTAAAGGCGGGCACTGCCACCACCTGTTCCTTATTGTGTCTTAATTGACCATAGCTCCTTTTTCTTATCCTTTTCTACTGCTGCTCTTTGTGGTGCTGGGAATGAAATCCAGAGCCTAAGTGTGCTAAGTGCTCTGTCCCTGAGCTACCCTCCAGCCGCACCTCATACTGCAAATATCCGTTGTTCTGCAAATTAGCCCTAAGCCACATGCATCAGGATCTCCATGCTGACATTGCAAAGTGATGCTTGCAGCTGTATGACAGTGTCCTGACCCAGAATCCCTAGGCATGGACGCCAAAAAGTGCATCATGAGCACAGACTTGGTGAAACACTCTCTCTTACACCAGCCGTCTGACTCACTCCTCTCACGGACCTGGAACACCCGCTTCTGTCCCTCCTTGGCTGTGGACTTTTCCTTTCAGAAGCTCCCTAATTATACAGGTTTTTCAAGCACAATTCTCTTCTCCCTTTGTACATCAAGAAGTGCATGTGTGCTGAGCAGCGGTGGTGCACGGCTTTAATCCCAGCACTCGGGAGGCAGAGGCAGGCGGAGTTTTTCTATGAGTTGGAGGCCAGCCTGGTCTACAGAGCAAGTTCCAGGACAGGCTCCAAAGCTACAGAAAAAAATCCTGTCTTGGAGAAAAAGAAAGAAGGAAGGAAGGAAAGAAAGAAAAAGAAGTACTACGTAAAATGTTGCTAGAGTTTCCAATCCTCTCCTCTCTGAAGACATTAGCTGGGGCAGTAGCATGCATGAGACTTCATTTTGTGGCACTAAGATAATATTAGTATGAATGTGGATGCTTCTTTTCTGAATAAAAAGATACTGTACATTGGCAAAGTTTAAAACCCAGCATTGGGAAACAATAACAAAAACAGCCAAGACAAGCTATATCCCTAGGACCCTGAACAAATCTCAGGGTGTCATCATATTGGTGCTTATCAGACGTAGCAATGAATTTAGTCTGTGTCCCGTGACTTTCTTACGCAGGAGCATTTGAATCTGTTATGGCCAGGAGGTAAGAAGGGGACCAGGACAGGGTTTCTGGTCTTTCACAGTGGACGCTGTTCCATGAAGTTCAGTGCTGCTTTGTCCCACGTGCTGTTTTCTAGGTTAACTTGTTTGTCCCCTGGCCATGGTGGTTTCGTTTGGCCTCTTTTGTGGAGATCTCTGTTGGGCCATGCCAGTGGAGATAGAGGGTTGAGGGTGAACGTGGGGTCAACCACTGGGTCTTTGCAGCTCCTGTTGGACCATCAGGATGCCATTGCTCCAGAGCACAATGACCCCATCCACGAACTGCTGGACGACCTTGGCGAGGTGCCCACCATTGAGTCCCTTATAGGTAATGTTCTTAATTAGCTATTGCAAAGATGAGCAGGGAGCATGTCAGGATTATTGCCATTGCCTCTCTGATTTTGCACTGTATCGAATTCTAGATACACTGTGGGGGACAAAATCAACATAGACCCCCCCATCTATGAGCAGCTGAGTCCAGTGAAACAGATGCTTTCAAATACAAAGACAAAAATAATCATATATAATTAGAAAGTCTAAGCCTATAAAGGAAAGGCTATTTTGAGGAAGAATTTCAAGGTTACATTGTTGAAATTTTTTTGAAAGGGGGGAGGTCTCGCTTTGTGGTCCTCTCTGGCTTGGAACTCACTAAAAGACCAGGCTGACTTCACACTCTCAGAGATCTACCTCTCTCAGCCTCCTGAAGGCTAGGACTGAAGGTGTGCATCACCGTGCCCAGTGAAATGACTTTTTACAAGCATTTATGAAGTCACTGTATTACGGACCCTTTTCCTTAACCATTTGGCATATTTTCCTTCACTCCTCAGTAAAAACTGCTTGCCACACTTGAGTGCGCCTTCATCAAGAGCCCCTATTGACCTGCATGTGTTTATTTGCATTGTTTTCCCTCCAAAGTGTCTTTTTGTTACATTGACTCTTTCTACGCTCCCAAAACTGCAGGGGAAAGTTGCGGCAATTTAAATGACCCCAACAAAGAGGCACTGGCTAAGACAGAAGTGTCTCTCACGTTGACCAACAAGTTTGATGTGCCCGGTGACGAGAATGCAGAGATGGACGCTCGGACCATCTTACTGAAGTGAGTATTGGAAGGGAGAAGGACGTGGCTTGGAACCCTGTTCACCTGGAGCAACCATCCTGGCCTCCCAGGCCCATCACAGTACTGATCGCCCTGCATTGTACTTGGCACAGGGCTTACTTTGCTAATACACAACTACAATCTTGGAAACCCTCCCCTGTACCACCTGTTGTAGTTCCTTGCTCCTTGTGCCAGTAACTGCTGCCCCTGTGGGTGCTGTAGCAAAGCGTTGTGGTGGTGACGGTGCTTCAGCTACTGCTTAGATCCAGTGACAAGGAGGTGGCGCTCACAGCCATGTTAAAACTAATTCCCATCTTGCTGGGCAGTGTTGGCACTCGCCTTTGATCCCAGCACTCAGGAGGCAGAGGCGAGCAAATTTCTATGAGTTCGAGGCCAGCCTGGTCTACAAGAGCTAGTTCCAGGACTGGCTTCAGAGCTACAGAGAAACCCTGTCTCAAAAAACAAAAACAAAAAAACAAAACAAAATTCCTCTCTCATTGTAGCACAAAACGTTTAATTGTGGATGTCATCCGGTTCCAGCCAGGAGACACCCTGACTGAAATCCTAGAGACACCAGCCACCAGTGAACAGGTACACACAAAAGTTTTATATTTGTCCCTCCTAAACTGGATAAGATCTTCTATGATAGGAACATCCCTGAATGGGGGATAGGGGTACAGGGAAGGGATGGGACTTGAGGGTGAGTATGGGACTAACTTTGAGACAGTAATAATTAGGGCTCGTCTGACTGAGAAAGTTGGTGGCTTCTGAATTCAGAAAGTGTTCTTTGGACATGAAACACCCTTTACTTACAAGCAGACAAGAGAAACAGAGAAGAAGGAGCGGGAGATGGATAATATAGGATGGATAAGAACTTAATCCGGGACAGAGCAGTCTGTCTAGTAATTGAATGCCTGTCTTATAGCTGTAATTGCATGAATACCTTGGTTACGTCTGTAAAAGTGCAGGATGTGGCTCCACCCTTAAAGTCCAGTTAGGAAAATTGTAATACATACATCTGAAACCATAAGACCATTTGAAATTAACTATAGTATCAGTTATAAAAATGCCAGGCGGGGGACAGGCAGTAGTGGTGGTGCATGCCTTTAATCCCAGCATTCGGGAGGCAGAGACAGGTTCTCTGAGTTCGAGGCCAGCCTGTTCTACAGAGTGAGTTCTAGAATAGCTAGGACTGTTACATAGAGAAACCCTATCTCAATAAACAAAAAAACAAACGAACAAAAAAAAATGCCAGAGGGCTGGAGAGTAGGCTCAGCAGGTAGGAGGAGCACTAACTGTTCTTCCAGAGGGAGGACCTGGGTTCAATTCCTAGCACCCACATGGCAACTTAAAACTGTTTGTAACTCCAAGATATGACACCCTCACACGGACACATGCAGACAGAACACCAATGCACATAAAATAAAAGTTACAAACAAACCAGAAGTTGCTGGATGTGGTGGACATGCCTTTGATCTCAGCAAAGATATCTGTGAGTTCAAGGCCAGCATGGTCTACATTGCTAGTTCCAGGCCACCCAGGGCTACACAGTTAGACTCTATCTCAAACAACAACAACAACAAAACCCCACAGTTTTCGAGGTGGCGGCCAGTGAGGAGCAGTGTGTCAGGAAGTCAAGACACAAGCAGCAGAGCCCAAGCCACACTGAGAATTTGGCTGCGATGGAAAACAAGAGAATCCACAGAAACAATGGGGCCAACGAGGGAGGAATACAGTGAGATCAGACTGTGAATCCAGGGTGATGATGGGGAGGGGGTTGCTAGAAAAACAATGCTGATGGTGGAATTATCTAGAACTCCAGAGCTTAGACTGGGTGAGGAGATGGTGATGGCAGCCATGGGTGCCAACATCAGAAAAGACTGACATTGTTAAAGAGGGATCTGGTGGGCCTGGAAGTACTCGAAATTATCCCAGCTCCATAGGAGGGTGAGACAGGAAGATTACCTGGTTCAAGGCCAGCCTGGGCTACCTAGCAAGTAGCCTAGTCTCAGTGTTTTTTTTTTTTTTGTTTTTTTTTTTTTTTTTAAGCAAGGGAAAGGGTAAGAAAACATGGCAGAGTCTAAGGAAGGGTTCCTTGATACGATACCACGTTTGTTTGCAGCATGCTTGAGAGCAGAGGGCAGAAGCCTGCTTCAGCTCAGGCAGTGTGTCAGGAGCAATTAGCAAGATTTCACCAGGCACTGCTGTTGCATTAATTTGTGTAGTTATATCAAGCCACATTTTGAATAAAATAACAGTGGCTTCAACATTCTAAAGGGAAAGATAATGGATTCCAGCTCACGGAATCTAGTTTTCTGACCACACCTAGTGCCAGGGAAGCCAAGCATCCAGACGCACAGCTGTACTCTGCTAGGCAGAATGAGAGATTTCACTTTGATGCTGTTCCTCATTTGGCATTTAGTGTTGCGGGGGGGGGGGGGTTGTGGTGAGTTTTGAGAACTGCATCTGAGCGCAGATTTGCTAGATGAGTCCAAGTTTAGGGCTGCTATGGTGAACTTATCCAGTGTTCTTGTTTGCATCTGTAGGAAGCTGAGCATCAGAGGGCCATGCAGAGACGTGCTATCCGGGATGCCAAAACCCCTGACAAGATGAAGAAGTCAAAACCCATGAAGGAGGATAACAACCTCAGCCTTCAGGAGAAGAAGGAGAAAATTCAGACTGGCCTAAAGAAGCTAACAGAACTCGGGGCTGTGGACCCAAAGAATAAATACCAGGAACTCATCAACGACATTGCCAAGGTACTCCATGTGGGGACAGCGGTGGCCCGGCCTTGTTTACAGCCAGTACTCCAGGAGCTCGTGAACAGGCAGTAGCCACTCAGGCCACAGCATAGCTTCTCGTGCAGGCCTTTTCCACAATTGCTACGGAATATATACACTTGATTTGTGTGTATCTCCCCAAGTCAGGGCTTAGAGTTCTAATCACTGAGATAATGCTGTCTGCACCTACGAACTTGGTTCTTTTTCTTTTCTCTCAGGACACATGTTTCTGAGGCTTAGACCAGCTTTGTAAGTAAAGTCTAAAAACACAAAAACCTGAGCACACAGCTCCCTGTTGCTAGAGGATACAGGCAGATGAGATCTGGATTTCATTTAGGTTGCAAAAGCTGGTCGCTGCCTGCTAAGAACGGTTGATATGTTTGAGTTGGGCCCAGCTGGGTTGTAGAGTTGGTGAATGTGGTTCAAGAGGCACGGTCTCCCTAATTTTCACGATTGTGCCTCAGGATGTCCGGAATCAGCGGAGATACAGGCAGAGGAGGAAAGCCGAGCTGGTGAAGCTGCAGCAGACGTACGCAGCGCTGAACTCTAAGGCCGCCTTCTACGGAGAGCAGGTGGATTACTACAGGAGCTACATCAAAACCTGCTTGGATAACTTGGCCAGCAAGGGCAAGTGAGTCTCTGTTTGAAGTCATTCCTGGGGCTGTTAGAGAGCGGGAAGAAGTGAAAACCGTGTAGAGCGGCAGTGAAACAGTGGTTTCATTTTTCCTTAAATTTACTCCTGTTGCCGGGCGGTGGTGGCACACGCCTTTAATCCCAGCACTCGGGAGGCAGAGGCAGGGGGATCTCTGTGAGTTTGAGACCAGCCTGGTCTACAGAGCTAGTTCCAGGACAGGCTCCAAAGCCACAGTGAAACCCTGTCTTGAAAAACCAAAAAAAAAAAAAAAAAAAAATTTACTCCTGTTGCTGGGCGGTGGTGCTGCACGCCTTTAATCCCAGCACTCGGGAGGCAGAGGCAGACGGTTGATGTGGGGAGAGGAAGGTGAGGGTGTGGCGGTCAAAAGGGGTGCCTCTCCGTGGTTGGCTCTGTCTGCCATGGCTTTCAGGAGCTGAACCCAGGTCATCAGGGTTTTGAACCAAGTGCTTTTCCTTGCTGAGTCGTATGACTGGCTTGATACTGAATTTCTTGCCTTTTGTTTTTTTGTTTTGGTTTGTTGTTGTTGTTGTGAGACGGGATCTGATTGTTTCCCTGGCTGATCTGGAACTCATTATGTAGACCAGTCTGGGCACAGACTCAGAAATCTGCCCGCCTCTGTCTCCCAGGTGCTGGGGTTAATGGTGTGCTCCACCACACCTGGCTGACATAGGACGTTTTAGCTACAGCACCTGTGATCTCCTTTTTGCATTAGTTCCTTACTTTGCTCCTGATGTCTGCATAATTGCCTGGTTCCCTTTAGTAGTATTGAGGGTGCTTCTTTCTAAGCACTTCTTGTACTGAAATACTAGATTGGTTTGGAATTAGTGAATCATGCCTGGAAACCATCTAATGTGGCTTCCGGATCTCCCATCAAGCATGATGGCACACACCTGTATTCCCAGCACTGGCGGCCTGTCCCCAAACCCACCAACCACCTCCTAAGGGTTTTATAGACCTTTGGGCTCCCTGATACCTGGATCACAGTGTCCAGGGAAAACTGGCTGCAGCTTTCCCAGGCTGGCCACAAACCAGAGCCTTCCACTTTTACAGGGAAGAAGTTAAACACTCTCAACTCAATTTTATTTTATAGAAATGTCAAACCTCAGATAGGTCGAAAGAACAGGATGCCCGTGAACCCTTCCTACAGAGTCTCTAGAGTTTGTGTCCCTGCATCCCTTCCTGCAGCTCAGTCAAGCTCTCCCTGGAGGGAGGCAGCTGCTCCCCTAGCTCACTTGGAGAGCTGACTCCTCCCTTTTGACTTGTCCCTGTTGGTTTTTGTGAGCTCACTGCTTTCTGACAGATGCTGTGTCCTTCATGTGTAGTTTGCTCTGTCCAGACTTAGAACGACGCTTTCCCCAAGCTGCCCTAGTTTCATTTAGAAGCCGATCTGGTGGCTAGCCATCCTGGTTGCCAGATTCGGCATTTCTAGGTTCTCTAGGCAGACACAGCTAGGTCTTCACTTTGAGTGGCTGTCCACTGTTCCGGGAGACGGCTAGAAAAGATGCTTCTACTCCGCTGTCCGCTAATGAGCATTGGATCTAGTCGTTCTCCATTTTACAAAACTGCGAGGCTAGAGAGATGGCCCGGTGGGTAAGAGCACGTGCGGTCCTTCCAGAGGACTGGAATTGGCTCCTAGGACCCCACATCAGGCAGCTCACAGCTGTCTCTAACTCCAGCTCCAGCGGATCTGCCAGACTCTTCCAGCCTCTACAGGTATGCACACAGTTGACACAGAAACAAAAAAATAAAAATTGATCCTTAAAAAAACCAAACTAGCCAGGCGGTGGTGGCGCACGCCTTTAACCCTAGCACTCGGGAGGCAGAGTCAGGCGGATCTCTGTGAGTTTGAGACCAGCCTGGTCTACAGAGGTAGTTCCAGGACAGGCTCCAAAGCCACAGAGAAACCCTGTCTCGAAAAACCAAAAAAAAAAAAAAAAAACCAAACTAATGAAGCCAGAGAGATGGTACAGTGGTTAAAGCACCAACTGCTTTGCCAGACGAGCCGGGTTTACTTCTCAGCACCCACATGGTGGCTCACAGCTGTCTGTAACTCCAGTCCCAGGGGATCCGATGCCCTCTTCTGACTTACCCGTCACCGCACCTGCATGTGGTACACATACGCTTACACACAG
>PVIU01016491.1:0-44869 GCA_004026605.1 Ondatra zibethicus
GGACCCTAGAAGGAGCTTTTCCACTGAATCCTGCTCATGAGAGGTCTGTGGTAGTTGAGACAGAAGCAGACAGCAGAGGGTGTTGGCAGGGGCTGGGAATCCATGGAGACAGGAGGGAGGAGGGCTTTGTTAAAGGGACAATTGTTTAGGAGGAGAAGAAGCCTGTGGAGAGCTGTGGTACCACAGAACTGCTCCTCTGGTTTCTTTCTTTTTTTCTTTTTGTTTTACTTTATGCATTTGCTTCAGCTTTTCTCTTTTTATTACCAATCATTTTCTATTCTCTGCTCATTTAATTTTGACCTTTCCTACATGGGTTTATTTCTATACCTTAAACCTATTGTCAGTATATATTAGCTGTAAAAAATAGTTTGTCTCATCCATGCTCTTGGATCCTACTCACCAGCTTTGTTACTTTCCACAGCATTTCCCTAGCCTTATTAATTCCCTTATCATTTTAAGTAATCTCTGCCACCATTTCACTCATGAGATAAAATGTGACTTTGGGAATCTTGAGGGACAGCATATTTCCTAATATCATACCAGTTTCAGGGACAGGGTACCATTCCTCTGATTCCCATAATTGGGGGTTTAATAAAAGGGGATTGAGTATCATGAATATAGAAACCAGGAGGTCTGAGAGTCTAGGTGAAAGCAATATTGCAGAAGCTCATGTGCTCACTCTCCAGTGAATAGCCAGAAAGCTCACTGAATCCATTTTCTTTGTGCTACTGCTGCTCTCGTTATAATCAAAATACTCCCCTAAAAGTTTTAGTGACAGAGGTCTCACACCATCTCAAATCTTTGAATTCCTGGCCTCTATAAGGGGTGCTATCTGGGAAGGTTGTGAAACACCAGGGTTACGGTAGAACCCAGAAGGAGAAATTGGGTTATTACAGATAATGGAACCCGGAAACGTCATGCAAGCATGCTTGAGATCCACCTTCTTAAATCTCCATTCATGCCTGTCCTGTGCATTGTGATGCAGAGTATACATAAGACTTATGTAACTGATGTTGCTTCTTCTCAAGGATTTAGTCACAGCCAGGGTAGAAGAAATGCAGTGCTGTAAGATACAAGGAGAAAAAAAATACATTTGGTTGTGAATAGCATAATTGATTTATTGCAATGACCTCACAGGAGCTATTGTGGGGTATTGTAGACCCTGCCCATTGAAAGACTAACTTGTTTGAGTCTTGTACTCGCACTGCAGAGAAGGTGTTGCTTTGTTGGCCTCAGGGAGTTTGGTCTCAGAAATTGGGTCACGTAGACTTTGTTATTATTGTTCACTTGGAAATAAACTTTCTAGGTGGGGCTGCTTGTTCATTTCCCAGCTGCCCAGACCCCAAATAATTACACAGAGTGTATACTAATTACAACACTGCTTGGTCAATAGCTTTGGCTTCTTATTAAGTAACTCTTACATCTTAAATTAACCCATTCCTATTATTTTGTATTTTATCATGAGGATCGTGGTTTGCTGGAAAGGTTTTAAGGAAGGCATCTTTCTTTTTTGGCAGCTATATGATGTCTCTCTGAGTTGGCCTTCTTTTCTCCTCTATCTCTTCTTGGAATTCCCACCTTGTTCTATTCTGCACTACCATAGGCCCAAAGCAGGTTCTCTATTAACCAATGGTAATAAAACATATTTACAGCATACAGAGGAGAATCCCACATTTGGACATAGTTGATCTGATTTGACCAAAAGAATTTGTATTTATTTCCTGGTTTGTTGGTTTTGTTGTATATCTCCTGAATGGTTTTGGATTAATTTGTGCTTTTAATTTAGTTTCTTGAATTCTACCACCCTTAATTATACTCTTAAATGAGCTTGATACTTTCTTATTTTAAATGCTTTGCTAGTATGAAATTATTGTAGAAAAAAGGAGTTTCATTATGGTGTGCACTGTGAATACACCCTATATATGACTGTATTCCCCAAGGTTTAATGAGCATAAATGTTACCTATTCTCTTAATTATCTTCCAGAATTGCCATGTCTCATCCATAACAAAACAAAAACAGTTCATCTCAATTAGGGACATTCTACCTATTACAATGTTAAATACAGGCTACCATCTTTTAGAGTCCATCCATGAGTTTAAGAAGAAGAAATTGAATATCAGGAGTGTAGAGGAGATGATGTCTATCCCATCGAATTCTTAGACAACTTTTAGTTATAGTGAAGAAACCACTGAAGCAGCCTGTAGGTTCCCACTCCAATGAGTCCAGAGCCAAATCCCTACTCCAGGTCAGATCAGAGTTCCTGAGTCTGTCCTCCTTCTAACTATGGGGCTTACCCAAGACAAAAACCAAAAAGTCCTTCTCAAGATTTGATGACTTCCTCGTGTGCCTGAATGCTTGGTCTTTAGTATGGAGTGCTGATTGGTTTGGGAAGTCATAAAACTGTAAAGCACTGGAGAGCAGCAGGAGGAATTAGGTGACTGGATGCAGCAAGGGCCTGCCAAAGCCATGTAACCACTTGCTTCAGCCTCATCTTCCCCAGGTCAACTTCCCCATCTCCTCCAACTGCCATGCCTTCCCTGTCCTCTGAGAGCATGGAGAAGGGATACCTTTGTCCCTTAATTTGCATCCTGTTAAGGATTTTTTCACTTCCATGATAAAAAATAATGCAGTCAATGTTATTAGAGAGAGAAACTACTTTGTGTTACTCCCTTCTATTAATGGTCCAACCTTGGCAGTGATATCACTTGACCTTTGTGAGAAATGATAGGAGTATGTTCTTAGGGGACATTGCAGTGTGATGGGGTTTATCCTGAAGCTGCAGAGAAACTCATGTTGGATGGAGAGCAGTTAGATTCCAGGATTGGTCCTGATACACTGGGATTTCCAAGTCTCATGGACCTTGACATTGGGAGTTTTTCTTTCTGTTGCCATGGGTTTCATGTTCTGTGCAATTCTTGGATTGACACACTCACTGCTGGTGTTTGAGACATTGATTTCTCCCTGTGATCATTTGTCTTTTTTAATTGGCCCTTTCTAAATAATTTTGTTTGGTCATATTGTACTATAGTTTTTGTTTTGTTTTTTATTTGAAACCTTAACTGTGTAAAGTAGGGACTATCCCTGTGAGGCATATATCCATACATATAGTGAGCATGGATCATTTTCATCTGCTGTGTTATATTGCAACATTCCCTGGCATATGCTTAAAATCCTCCCCTTTTAAAATTCCACCAACACATACATAGCTCTAGTTAGGTTCAGTGTATCTGGAACTTGCATATTTCAATTGACGCTATGTCCCTGTGTATTTTCGTGGCTGAGCATGGCCACTTCCCTTGACCGTGCCTGTTAACTGTTGATCAGTTTTTGTGTAGACTTAACCTAATGCTCTATGCTGAATCCACTGTGAACATAACATATCTGTTTTGTGTTCTTGAATAATGTGAACAAGGAATTTCATTTCAGATGATTTCCATCAAGTAGATTATATTATACATTGTGGTGTGTGTGTTTATGGTTCTTGCATCAGGGTATTACTGCCATTTTAGAAAGTTTAGAATGATCTTTCATTGTCTCTTTGGTGAAGCAGTTTGAGGATCATTGATCTCTATTGTATTTAAAGACAGCAGATATGTTCCATTATGCAATCTGTTGGTCCTGGGATGTCCTTATTGGGAGAGACTTATTAATCTTTCAGTCTTGTACTCATATCGATCTTTGCACATTTCATAAGATCCTGGATTTATTATCAGACCCAGGATGAAGCAGTGGGAATGCAGCAGGTGGTTCATGTTTGATAACCTCTTATATCAATGTTGGTGTCTGTTTTGTGAATTGAGCAATCTTTCTTTGAGGATTGTAAACACTCTGGAGTACAAGATTTCCTTGCAGCACCTAGAGTTCCCTTGGCTCTTACTCATCTCTTTCCTGTCTCACATTTCAATAATTTGTCCTCCTTTGGGTGGTTCATGTAAAGGGTTGTCAGATTTGTTCATTCTTTCAAAGACCAGCTCTTTATTTCTCTGACCTTTGTTTCATCTGCCTAGTGTCCAATTATTCTGGTGTCTTATGCTGTCTTGTAATTGTTTTGGGTTTGGGGAGTGTTGTTTGTATGCTTTTTAATCTTTGACCTCAAGATGCATCATTAGGATGCTTGTGGGACTTTTATTTTTATGACATATAAATTGATAGCCATAACTTTGTCTACTAGAGCTCATTTTTTATTTCTATTATCTTGTGGTGGTGCCATTCCCCACCTGAGAAAGTGGAGGACATGACAGAGGAACTATATTGGAGGAATCTCAATGATGCCAATTTACAACAAATATCCAGAGAAATAGGGTCAAGGTGGTCCTTTTCCATCATGGTAATCACTGTGTTCCTTAAGCCACACAGTGGCAGAGGACAACTTTGAAACAACTAGAATAAAGAGAGTTTTTTGAGAACTTTGTGCAAAATGATATACTAGATGAGAGAAAAATATTTACATCATTGAATGAGTAGCACATCATCAAAAGAGCTGCTACACCAAGAGGTGTTCACATTGTCTCACTCACCCTCCATTTCCGTTAAAGATGAGGTGGAGTGAGTTGGCTCTACCAACATTTCTGATATCAACCAAAGGAAAGAAAGACTGGGAGGTAAATGAAAATAAAACTAGCAAGGGCTTCTCTAAGTCCAGCTCACCTGATTTAAATATCAGATCTTAACTCACCTGTGAATTCTGCCCCACAGAATGTTGATTTGAAAGCAGTAAAGACATCCGAGGAGACAGAAAATGCAGCCCCTTTTTGTGAAAAATCTAAGGGGACTCATGAGGAAGCTGAGATGAAGAAGGCTGGCAGCAGTAACATCACATTTGGTGACACAACTATGGCTGTGTTAGAGTTCTTGGAGGATACCAACTACCAAAAGGACCTTGGCCAAGAGGATGTTACTGCCATTAGAGAGAACAATACCACCAGGGCAGAACATTATCACCCACATGACATAGGGTCACATATATGATGTGTCCCCTCCCCAGCATGGAAACAACCAATATGAGTTAGTCTAAGGCATGATAGTTACCATCAACATCTACAAATGAGTAGGCCCAGGAAGCTCCCATAGCCTACAACAAGTACAATAGAAGGGGCTGCACAGGTGTGAAGAGGCAGATCAGGAACCTTTTTCAAAGGTTTTGCTGCTGCCTCTTTATGCCAAGGGCAAAAGATACAACATTCAGGTATAGGATAACAAGGAATGGAAAATGGAGTTCCAAGGAAATGAAGTGGGTAAGGTCAGAAAATTCACATATGTATTTGATATGTCTTTTTCAAAAGAGCTTTGCCACTGACAGGTGGCAGCCATTTATAGGCCACAAACCTTAAAGTGTCTGGCACCCTAGAAGGAGTTTTTCCACTGAATCCTGCTCATGAGGAGTCTGGGTAAATTGAGTCAGAAGAAGACAGCAGAGGGTATTGGTAGGGGCTGTGGATGCAGGGAGACAGGAGGGAGGAGGGCTTTGTGAAAGGGACATTTTAGGAATGGAAGAAGCCTGTGGAAAACTCTGGTACCACAGAGCAGCTCTTTGCTAAGTCCTTCTATGTCAAAGTCACTAACACAGTCCTTTGTTTCTGTCTTTTCAAGGGCTGAAGATGAGGCCCAGACCCGTAGTTCATAATCCCCAGGTCTGTGTTCGTCCTGGTTGGGGCAAAACAGCTTTTGGAGCAAGCCAGGTCAGAATGTGAAAGGATGTTTGCCCCAAACCTCTACTTCATTTGTCCCCAGAAGAAGTGGCTGGATGGAGAAGCCAGTCACATCATCATGGGCGATGACGAGGCATCCATCCCGCGCGACAGTTCACATGAGAAAAGTTAAGTCCCAGATGACTCTGGGTCCCCATCTCCTTCTCCCTTCATTTCCATCAACAGAGTCAATGAGCAGATGTAAACAAGTGCTTGCACACTTTCCTCTTAGGTGGCAAGGAGGCATAGGAGGAGGATGGGAGAAGGAGGAGTGGGCCAAGTGGGACATGTCAAGGGATAAAAGCAGTGAGAGAGGGCAGAAGAAAGGTCATGCATCTGGATTGGGAGGAGGAGATTTATCTAGAGGAAATTCCATTCTGAGAGCAGAAAAGTAAGGGATGAATGTGTGGGATGGTGACAGGGGCCACAGTCAATCAGGAGAGGAGCAAAATTCCCTTGAAGAGGAGATTAGGGGATAGTTGTGCATGGGTACCCCGAGAAGAAGACCCTATCTTCCTCATGGGTTTCAGATTGCTCCAAGCTGCAGCAGATGAATGCTGCCTGAGAAATCTGCTCTTTTCCTGAGGTGTTCATACAGGGTGTGGCTGCAGAGAAGAGAAGCCACAATTTTTCGGGAGCATCTTCCTCTTTCTGCTTGACTGAGACTTGGATTAATCTGGTGACATCTGCTTCTTTATCTTCACAGCCTTAATCTTTCATGCCCCAAGGGGCTGTTGTCCCATCCAATGATTATTCAAACAGATAAATTTGATGTTCCAATGGGGGGATTCCTTGACTTTTAGTAAACAGCAAGATAGGTCTTTGTACTGGAAATAAGTAAACAGGGCTTGACAGAACTGGGGAACATCACTGCCCAGACAAAGTCAACAAACTTGGGCCCAGTGCCATCATCAGGCTTTGGTTTAGAAGGAAACCTGATTGCCAAGGAGCTGCAGTTGATGGCCAGTTGTATTGTGTGCAGCCTTGTTAAGTGAGCTGCCTGGATATTACACTCGAGTCTGGCACAGGTGAGTTTCTCAAGGTGACAGAGACAAGAGAAGCAGTGCAGGATACTCAGCCTCCTGGGCCTTGATCCTCTCCACATCTGCAACAGTTTTTGTCTATACTGATGCCTTTGGACACAGCTTCTGCTTACAGTATCTATTATTAGTTCACATTCAATGATTCTAAATGATCACAAAATGCAAATAAAACATCAACGGTTACGATTAGTCTTTACTACATCCAAATGTTTTCCATTGAACCCATTGTTTAAAGGGAATAGTTAAAAAAGTAAAGTCTTTAAAAAGACAGAGTACAGATTTTCATAGATTAAAAGGAGTAAAAAAATAAGCCATGTAAAAATGTAAAATTCACACAGAGTCTGGATTATGTATATTATTGCATTATCTTTAAAGTTTTTGACTGTGAATGAGCTAAATACAGATAGACATTTTATTGTATGGGCTGCTAAGCTAAACCAGCATGTATATTATAAAGGTATCATGACTTCCAAATTTGGGTCTAAGGATATGTTGCTTTGGAAAAGAGGTTCTTCTCTTGTTTCCACAGAGGATGAGAACCAGTGGACATCCCTCAAAAATTACTTTGCCCAATAAACAGCAGGAAGAAGTTTGGACAGACCTATGCCCATATTCCAAATATTGTTTGTAAATGTTTCTTTACATTTAAAGGGGGATATGCTATAGAGATTTGCATTGGTATGGATCTTGGTTTATTGATACAAACTTAAGGTCAATTTTGTTTGTATATTTCTGCTCTTGATTAAGATATTGTGTTTGTGCAGCTCATTTAAAAATGTAATGTATAATTAAGAAATACAGGTTAATAGATAATCATCTATAATAGTCAAGTTTGTAGTCATGTTAGTTAGACTTTCTAGATGTACAGAAATGTATTTCAGATAGATAGGTATTCTTCAAACCTTTCAAAGACTACAGAATATGGCATTTAAAATGTTTTAAAAAAGTTAGGACTTTTCATGACAGAGACACATCTTCTCCTGGTGGCACAAGTTACTTCAAGAGGAAGATGGGCATCAAAGAGGTTCTTTATGGAGTTTACTAGCTATTTGGGCAAGAAACTGCCCTTGCCTGGACTGCTTAACTGGACATGCAGAGAAATGACTGCTGAACTTGTCTAAAGGTGAGATGGTCCTTTGGGGTTTCTGATTTATGAAAAAGTCTGCTAGACATTTTGGAGGACACAGAAAAAAGTGACTGACAAACCATCAATACAGGTGGAACTATCTTTGAAATTTCCTGCTTCATGGAAATGTCTGTTGGATACTAAGGGCCAGTAGGCTGAAGATGGATGCCCCAACAGCACAGAAAAACTTTGGGTGACTTTCCAGGCAGTGAGATGTCTCTGTCAATTCTAGAGTTTTGGAAGTTGCTTACAATGTACTTCCCGTTTACTTAGGTAATATTATATCCTTCTGGAGTCTTTGATGAGTTGAAGAATTTATAGTTATAGTTTTCCTTAGTTATGATAAAAGATAAAGTAGATATAAATATTATAACTGTAATTCTTGTTTGATACCTGTTTTGTTATATGTAATTTTATTATGTTAAAGTTAAAACCTTTCTATTTAAACAGAGGGAGGTGATGTGGGAGTCCCTGTATGTGCTGTGATTACCATTAATGAATAAAGAAACTGCTTTGGACTTATAGCCAGGCAGAACTTTGGTAGGCAGGGAAAACTAGTCTAAATGCTGAGAGAAAGAAGGGCAGAGTCAGGGAGAAGCACTGGAGCCACCACAAGAGTCAGACATGCCAAAACTTTGCCAGTGAGCCACTTCTACATGGCAATACACAGATTAATGGAGATGGGTTAAATTAATATGTAAGAATTAGCCATTAAGAAGCTAGAGCTAATGGGCCAAGCAGTAATTTAAATAATAGAGTTTCTGTGTGATTATTTTGGGGCTGAGCTAGCCAGGTGGCTGGGAACCAACAAGAGGCTCTCCCTTCTACAAATATGGGAATATCAGTCTATTCTTGGTACATTTTACTGACAGAAAATGATTTTGGGAAGCTTTATGCCCAAGTTGACTCCTTTTTCCACATTATCATGTCTCATGTGGTTAATATATAACTAACCTCTAATTGGGTAATCAGACCTGTTTCATTTTCTAAGTCACTGCCTACGTCCCATCTTGTACCCTACACCATCACCTCCTTTCTCAAATCATGTTTAGTGAATTACTGCTGCATCTCCAAGATCTATCCCATTTCAGCCTTTCCCTAATACTCAGCTGTTGCATCAGCCACATGGAAATGCATTCTTCTACTCTCTACTGCACAAGTTCAGCCCATAACATCTATAAGAGTAGAGTGTCTAATTTCAGAAGGAACAATAGGTAGCATTTTGGTTTAATATCTCTTGAACACATTGGCATGTTTGCATGAAAGCCACACTGGTTCTGCATTCCGCTTGCCAGCTGCAGACCCTGTGTTGGTATTTGATCTCCATTCTAGGCCATGCTGTGTCATCTCCTGTGACTTTTATCCAGGCCTGCTTCACTACATGAACCCCCTTTCACACACAGCATCCTCCTCCTCTAAAATAAAGACAGATCTATTCACCCTGTGTTCCCTACTCTGAATAGCTCATACTGATAGACACATTTGTCTGCTTACGATTTTTCATCCTCAGCTCCTGTGTGGGTCCCAAGCTCTCCTGTGTTGACTGCCCGTGTGCTGTCCACATTCATCAGGAAATGCATCAGCGATGGCTCCACTAGGACACATCACCATGCCCCCTGTAGTTTTCCTTTCATGCGTCTGAAATGTAAGGTGAAGAACACACAGCAGTGCTGACATAGTGAACAACTGTGGAAGTGATGGCTGTTCTGGGACTTACAGGAGTGTGCTGAGTCTCTCTCTGGGGTTTCTGCAGGACAGGTGCCCACATGCGGTAACCCTAACAGACATGGGGCCCAGTGGCTGACTGAGTCCTCCAATCTGTGAGGAATCAGCAGCTGCTTGCTCTCCTGTGGATCTGAAAGAGGTCTTTGCACACAGGACTGGGTGTTTTATATTCCATGGGAGAAAGTAATTCACTTCACCTGGCTTGCTCTTTCAGGCGCCCACACTGAATCAACCACTAGGAGAGTTAATGAGAACTCATTTGCTTGACTAACACCTCTTCTTCTATGAGGTCCGTGGGATAATGAGATAATGAGACAGCCAAGACAGAATACCCTGCCATTGCTTGGACCCTCCTCATCTTCATTTTTTCCATCTCAATGTACAGGTAGGGACAGGCCCAAGAGTCCTGGGTAGGACTCCTAAACTCAGTCAGTTCCTTCTGGTTCAGATCCCCAGAGTAGCTGGACCTCAGCTCTGCTGTTCACTGTGGTTTCTGCTCTGGCAGGTTCCTTTACTCAGGCTATATTGACAGAAACACTTTTCTTATCTGTGCCTCTTGGCTCAACAGCCAGATTCATGTGTAACCCTGAGGAGTGGCATCGGCATTGGCAATAACAACATTTACTGGTACCAGCAGATTCAGGGGAGCCCTCCAGGATTTTCCTGTACCACTTCTCAGACTCAAGCCCTTGGGGTCTAGATTCTCCATTACATTCTCTGGTTCCAAAGAATCCTCAAAAAGTGTTGCAAATTTATATGTCTCTGAACTATAGATGGAGAATACGGCTCAGTACTGCTGTGTTATCTGGGAAAATAGTGTTTCTCAAAGTGATACAGGCAGATGGGAAAGTAGGTATCAATGGTAGTTTCTGCTAAAACAAATCAGTTCTGATAGAGTGCATGTAGGGGCCACAGGGAAGGAAGTGAGGAGGCTCGGCCAACATCGGCTGCCACAGCACCAGTTCTGAACAGTGCAGAGGCCCATGGTATTGGTGTTGGCGATGGCAGAGCAATAGGTCACCCAGAAAGATGGCAAGCTGTGTGCGAGCACCCTCAGGGTGACTACCATGAGGTGCACCAGATGTACTGGACACTTCTTTAGATACATCTCCAGAAGCAAGAATTGAGAGGCCATGGTGCTTATATAATCAGAAGCATTGCTCTTCTTCAGTCATAGACAACAGAACAATGCAGGTTGACCTGTATGCTGGTCCTCAAATCCTGGGAGAAGGTAGAAGTATACATAGCTTATGTGCTCTTGGAAAATATGGCTAAAGTGTTCAGTTTGGTGGAACCAAATTCTCAAGAGCAAGCAGCTTTTCTGTCCAGAGTCCTAAAGTAGCTCAGTTTTGGTTCTGGGGAACTGGGCTTCACCAGCTCTTGGCCTTCATTCTTTGGAAACTGTTGTCCTGAGTGCCACTGAAGGCAAGGACTGTGCTAACATGCTGGACAAGTACTTCACCACCTGAGACTTGAAGTGTGTGGCCCAGGCTGTGCTGCTTTCTGCTGCCGGCTGTGGACTGTGGCAAGCTGGCTGTGTTCATAGTTCTGTGTGAGCAGTTCCAGCCTTCCCTGCAGAAGGGCTCCATTTACAAAGTGTACCTCCACAGGATTGGGCAGTTCTTCTTTGGTGAGCTGCCAAAGCAAACATCCTCCAATGGAGGCTCCCCTGAGAACCTACTTAGCAGACTCATGGGCTCCTCAGAGCAGAAGAAAGAAGAGAGCCAGGATGACAGCAGCCTCATCGAGCTGCACACAAGCTGCCTGGGCAGTAAGAAGATGCCTATGGCCAGCACCACTGGAACGGATCCAGTGCCAGACTGGGTGTGAGCCCCTTTACCCAACAGACACCTGATCCATAGCTGGAGGTGCCACCTCCAGAGTATAGAGTCTGCCCCTATTTGTGTATGGTGGTTGGGGGCTGTGTGTCCAAGACCCACAGTAAGGACCAGCTCCTGCTGGCCAACCATGTTCCTTCACCTCTCACACAATTTAGCACAGGTCTTGCTGTGGCATCCTGTTGCCATTTTTGTCTCTGGTGGAGAGCTGCAGCGGAAAAGACAGTCTGGCATCAGTGACCAGTATCCCTATCTAAAGCAGCCATGAGGAATGGTGGCCATTGCTGAGAGTCAGTCAGGATCCTGAATCCTGCAGATGAGATTGGTTTCTTGTTTGTTTGATTTCTGTTTGGACACAAAGTCATTCTGCTATCATGGTGAGTGTCTTAGGGACAGAACATGTGCTGTGGTGTCCAAGATCCTTGGAGGTCCCAATCAGTCATTCAAGTTGCAGTCCTGCTGTCCCACGAACCCCATGCTCCTGCTGTGCATATACTATATAGGGTGCAGTTGGTTTTTGATGTGGAATTCCCCTCTGTATGCTGTGAATATATTTTATTACAGTTTGTTAATAAAGAAGATGCTTTGGCCTACAGAAGGAAAGAAGGCAGAGTCAGGGAGACAACATGTTGCTGCTGAAGGAAACAGACGTTGGAGAACCTTAATGGTAAGCTATGAGCCACATGGTGATACATAGATTAATAGAAATGGGTTAATTCAAGATGTAAGAGTTAGCTAAAATATGCCTAAGCTATTGGCCAAGCAGTGTTTTAATTAATATAGTTTCTGTGTGATTATTTCAGGTCTGGGTGACTGGGAAACGAACGAATGGTCTCTGCCTGCCTACAGGTTTTCATTCCCTTCATGTTGCAGTATTTTTACTGGGCGAGGGATTTTGCAGCCGAGCATTTTAGGACTTAACCAAATTATGACTCCAGGAAAGAGCAACTGCCTCCACTACCACAGATAATGTTCGTGCTACCAGTCCAATTATAAAGGGAGACACTTTAATGTTCACAAATAAAATAAATAAGAGTTGTAGATTAAGACAACTCTATCTTGCTTGACAAGGAGAGAAATATTCATTATTTAATGTAAAAATGGAATTTAAAAGGAAGGTTTGTGTTACCTGATGAATATAAATTCTTTCTACTGGAAAAACAAATCAGTTCTGATTTTTTTTTGTTACTTTGTATGCTTGTACACTATTAAAAGACAATGAAAAAGTTCATTCAGAAATTTGATCCCATGTTTTCACCGAATAACAGACACAAAAAATGAAACAAAGAAAACCTTGAAACTTACACTATAGTTGACAAAAAGTGCTGGTGAAAATGAAGGGGAAGGCGAATCTTCATCCAGTGTTGGTGGGCTTGCAATGTATGTGCTGTTTGGGAAATCAGTGTGGAAATGTATCAAAAGAGCTTACATTAGGTATTTTATATGACTGAGCTATGCAGACTTGATGTCCATCTACAGGTGTACTTGTCCAGCCATGTCTCCCACCATTCTATTCACAATAGCTTAGAAATGGAAGCAGCCTGGCTGTCCTTCAACAGGTTAATGGATGATTTGTTTAAGTATACAACTCTTTTCAGCTATAAAGAAAATAAAATCTGCAAACAAAATTGATGGAACTGCAAGAGATTATACTTAGTGAGGTCACCAGGTCCAGAAAATCAAATGCCCTCTGTTTCCTCTTATTTGTAGATTCTAGAACCAATCTTCTTGACTTGAATATTTAACCCTGAGTAACCATAGAAGCTGGCAAAGTAGAAAGGGAGCATTGTGGAAGGAGGGGACATAGCTTTAAAGAGGAAAATAGGACACAGGTGCTATGAAAGAAAAATAAAAGTAGGGGGTTTGATTAGGCAAAAGGAAGCGAGTACTACATGGAAAGAGGGAAGAGGAAGGAAGAATACATAGTGAGAGGGAAGGAAGAGGGAGAGCAATGCACAGGGAGAGGGAAAGTGGCATAAGTAACACTGAGGATGTTTGAGAAACAAGAGCAAACCTATTATTTTATATGCGTACTTAAAAGCACATAAAAGTACATTGTGTTAGAGCAGTTGCTCCACATAGTGGGATAATGTGCCCCCTCTACCTGTAGATTAGATAAAACCATTCAGGGGTAGCTATGAAAAACATCCACTTCAGTTGTTAGTATGTACCAAGAGATCTCTAAAAGAAATAGAGGCTAATGCCATTGCTTTGGTTACCTGCTAGAACATCCAGAGTGCGATCCTGTTGCTGAAGACACCACACCCTAGGGCCATCAAAGTGTCATTGATCTGGAAGCTGCCTCCCTGAAGGATAACCCTCAGGTATTTGTGAGGTACTATGCAAGGGGAACATGTTATCAGTTGACCTACACAGATAAAAAGGTTGAAAACTAAACAAAAGGCATAACAAGCCATCCCTAACAGTGCTATAAAAGCACATGCAACTTTGGGACAGCCAACACCTACTTAATTGAACCTAACATCAACTCAACTTCAGAAAACTCATGCATTGTATCATAAACCTAGCCAAGAATCCATGGCTGGACACATGTCATAGCCCCTAAAAGAAAAACTGCTACCACCTACTGTATTCCTAAAGGATTTTCTTTTTGTTGTTTTGTTTTCTGAGTCTTCACAAAGCCTCTTTAGTAGAATGAATCTGCCTTGTACAGGGAGTTTGAAAGCACCCATTCCATCTCTATTCTGTTAGTTTAAGAAGTGTTGTTTGTAGTTCTTTTAACGTCTGTTTAAATGCTGCTGTGGATCCACCTGGATCCAAAGATTTTGTAGCTGCTTATTTTTGGTGCTATTTCCATTTCCTTATTTCAAAGGTTGTTTTAATTTGTGGATCCTTTCTTGCTTTAATTTCTGTGATTCAGTAATATGTAGAATTTTATCAATTTCATGTAAGGATTTCCACTTTAATAGAGTTCCAATCTTTTTTCTTTCACCTTGTGTTTTTTAAAATATTTTTTTGTGATTTTAATTACATCATTTACCACTTGTCTTTTCTCTTCCAAAACCCTCACATATATCCCTTTTTTTTCTTTTTCAAACCATGGCCTCTTTTTTCCTTCCTACATATATACATGTAACTATGTACATATTCATGTTTCCATAGATACAACCAGCTCTATTTATATAATTTTGCTTGTATGCATGTTTTAAGGGTTCACTATTTAGTACTGGACAGCCAGTTAGTTTACTCTTCCATGGGAAAGACAATTTCTCCCACTATGAACATTCATTGGTTGAGGTAGTTCTTTATTTAGGTTTGAGGCCTTGGGCTTTCCCTAGTCCATAAATGTTGGTGGGACATTATGGGAACTGCTTCAATTGTTTCTGATATTATTAGGACACTTGATCTCATAGCAAACTCCCTGATTTTCTGGCCCTTACAATCTGTCCACCTCCTCTTACTCATCTCTGAGCTGTGGGAGTATTTGTAGATGTACTTATTGGGACTAAGCTACACAATTCTGAGGTTTGGTTGACTTTTGCTTTCTGTAGTCGTGTCCATCTGTTGCAAAGAGAAGTTTCACTGATGGGGGTGAAGGGTACACTTATCTGCGAGTATAAGGACATGTTTAAAGACTGTTGTTATACATTATGCTGATTTAATAAGTTAATAGTTGTAGATTCTCCTCTAATACCCATGATTTCATCAGCACTGAGAAGTTAGGTTTCCCTTACAAGGTATGGTATCTCTCTTGCTATGTGGGTGTAAGTTCGATTAGAGAGCAGCTGGTTAGCACTAAGGTGTGTTTGTCAATACTGCATCTTTAGGGTTATCATACCATGCTGGTTACTATTGGGGTTCATCGGTATCAAGCTGGGTTAAGACTGTTGATTGTCTCCTTTCTTTGAAGCTTTCATGAAACTTCTTGTACCATGTAGGATAGACCTCAGGAAGGAAATATTCAGGTCTGTCTAGGTAGCAAACTGGTCTCAGGGATCTGTTTCTGAAGTGCTTGATGTCTTTTACAATGGAAACTTACCTCTCTAGGGTGTTATAAAGGGCAACATCAGTAGGTTGTATGTTTTAGGAGTCTCTTGACAACTCTGGCCAACAATTGAAAACAGTGCTTCACATGTCTGGTATTGGAATTTTTGTTAGGTGGCCTTTGATTCTTGGTGGAGAACTGTCTGCAGAGATGAAAAAAAATTCATTAAAACTCCATGAATATCTTTACACTGACTTACGTGTGTTATACTTTTTACATAAATAGTTAATAGTATAATCCTTTGTGAGTTTTCAAAACATCCTTATTTTTTGTTTTACCAACCTCCATCCTTGTCCTATGATTACCTTGCTTCCATCCTAAGAACTGCCATGGTTCCTGTTTCTCCTATCAGATCACTTTTTCTGATATTACCCTTTGCCATACTTGCTCTGTATTTATCTCCTTCTCCCTCCCAAAGGAGCTGCCCTTTCCCATTTCTCCCATCTGGTCATTTTTACTCTGCCATTACCCTTTCTATTGCTCCCCAACCACCTCCCCTAATCTTGACAATTTTATTTTTTAGAACATGTACTCACATGTGAAGATTTTGATCTAGGAGCCTCCAATAAGAGAGAACTGTGATATCTGTATTTCTAGTCTGGGTTATCACACTCAATAGGATCATTTCTAGATCCTATTCTAGACCATTTGCCTGCAAATTTCATGATGTCATTTTTCCTTATACGTTTTTGACTCATCAGGTCAAGAGGAGTATAGTACAATGAGGGACCAACATATGAGTAATGAAGGGCTTTCTGTGCATATTTCCAAAAATAATCCTAAATCATTTGAAAATATTCACCATTATAGAGAACAAATTAAAAAGGTGAAAGACTCTGAAGATGTGTCTCTGGTCCTAGTACCCCAGGATTTAAAATAATACAACAGATATCACCATGGGATTTGCCACAAAAGTTGGTTTTTAGGTGGCCACTCTAGAAATTTAATAATGATCTTTTGGACTTCATCTCTGCTCCTTAGTCCACTGGTGGCTAAATGGGAATTTTCAAATTTAGTGTGAACAGATATAACATTGTTTGTGGAAGGAGAGATTAATCCTCATTCTTGTAAGTGATGGATTCCATTGTTTTAGTAAATAGTCTTACAGTAAAGAAGACTTTAAAGTTTCAATCATAAAGCTAACTTTTCAAAACCAGAATTTATTTGCTCAATATTTGTTCAGTGCTTGCCATATACCAGGTACTAAACAAGGCACTGGGGATGTGGTATCCCCAAGGAAGGGACACAGTCTTGACAGTGACAGTAGAGTGGTCTGGAATACCTTAGTGCGGTGTATGGCACATGACCTAAAAATAATGAAATACATAATTTTAGTTTTACAAAGACAGTTATTTTATCAGTTTAGTGAGGATTATTTTTCAATGATTCCAAAGTGACTCTTTAATTGAGCTACTTTATACAGATTATTTTATTTTACTAAAGGAATAGATGTAAATGAAGACTGCACTTTCATTTCCTGGCCACCCAGACCTGAATAATTACACAAAACTTATTAATTACACCAAATTAATTATTTTGGCCGATGACTTGGGAATATTCCTAGCTAGCTCTTACATCTTAAATTAACCCATTTCTATTATTTTATATTTTACCATGAGACTTGTGGTTTTTTCACCTCACATCTTGCTTCTTGGGTGGCTGCATGGCATCTGCCTGACTCTGCATTCTTTCTCCCTGCATTCAGTTTAGTTTTCTTTCCTAGCTATATTCTGTTCTGCCATAGGCCAAAGCAGCTTCTCTATTAACTAATAGTAATAAAACATATTCACAGCATACAGAGGCTAATTCCACATCAAATAAAAATTCCCTAGTCTCATTTATATGTAAATTTTAAAGACATAAGATTTAAATATTGACCAATAAATTGGTTTTATTTGGGTTCATATAAGAAGGAGCCTTAACTTAGTTTTAGGAAAAGAAACATCATTATGATTTCTAAAACAGCTTCCTAATCTGTACATGTTCATAGAGGATTCTTTAGTGGATATTAAGACTTAATACAATTAGTATCACATCTCTTTTCCACACAGAAGAACAGGTATACCTCAGGCACCACAGTACATAATCAGATATTCACTTAAGACTGTTTAATCTTTAACTTTTTGTGCCATGTGTATAAAGTGGTGATAATTACTGCTATGTAAATTTTGAATTGTGCTAGACTTTTCATAATAAAAGGGGTTTTTAAAGCTAGCTTTAAAGGGAGAGAATCTATAAATAAACATAAACATTTTGTAGTTACTATGGCCTTACAGTCCTTGTTGAAGTTCAACACCAGTGATTGGTATTGACATGATTGTGGGAAGAATAGACCAGACAGCTATAGCTTGCATACAGTCTTTCAGTGAGGAATTCTAGGGTGTATTGACTAAGTCATATTGCATAGGGATTAGATCCTAACTTTTGTAGGTTCTGAAGAACTTTGCCAGTTGCACGGTTTCATCCTAACATATATACAAGTTCTGTAAGGCAGTCAAAAGTTACAGTTGGCACAAATTCATATCATTTTCTATTTTACTGATTTTTCTTCTAATCATTTTCCCTAAACAATAACACTAATTTGGAGGAGTTTTTGGTATACAATAAAAATGTGCTAAAGTAATCCATAATCAATAATAGTGTAGTCATGTTTTAAAGTCCCAAAGTTCTTTTAAAAGTGAATTTAAACTTCATAACATCTGTGTAACTCTGTAGCATGAATCCTGCATTGATTAATTGAATTGATAAACCTGATAGTTATAAAATTTTGCCAAAATATGAAAATTATTTCTAAATAAGTATATAAGTTTTAAAAGAAGAGTTATTAATTAGATTCAGATTTGTGGTTTAACAGTTTGAAGTGCCTTTTTGTGATGGTGGTTGGCATTTTGATGAATTTGGGGAAAGGTAAAGTTCTCAGAAATGACAGTTTCAGATCCACCTTGGCAAAACTAGTGGAATGGGCTATGTGCTATTTTTGTCCAGGTCGTAATTCCAGTGTCTCATATTTTCATGTTGAAACCACTTCTGAATTTTGGATATTAATTTCTTACTAGTACTATTTCTTAATGTAGCATGTTTAGCTGGAATGTAATTTAACTATTTCTGTATAGCATAAACTGAAACATACACATTTTCCATTGTGCTTTGCTTTCTTTTATCTTTTTGTTGGGCATATACAGTGTTATTGAGTTGTTTCCTGTCCTTTTGTTGTGCTGAGCTAGGGAATGTTGGTCATATCAAACATTAACTTTAAAAATGACAACTTTTTCAATTAAAATTTACTTAAAATTTTTATCGTCATACATACTCTGGAACAATTCAAAATTTGTAATGTATTTGTCCTGAACCATACTGTTGACCATTGCAGTGTAATGAAAATAGTTATTGTGGGCAGTCCCAACTGGTGCCCCATCCCTGGACCACCTCCTATTCCCTTTAATTTCCCTACCTTTTTATAATAAGAAAAAGATGAGAACGGTAGGATTCAGACATTATTCTGGCCCCTGTCAACTGGCAGCATGCACTCAGGCAGCACCCTTGCCAGCCCAGGGACCTATAGCTCCTAAGTCCCTAATAGTCTGAATGCAGGTGCAAAAGGTCCCTTTAAGAGACAAACTCCACCCATTCCTGCTCCATTTCTGCTGTTTTCTAAACAGGCAAGCAGGTCTTTGCCTCTCTCTCTCTCTCTCTCTCTCTCTGTCTCTCTCTCTCTCCCTTTCCCCATTTCCTCTACCTCAATAAATCCCTCACCTAGCTGTCTGTCTGTCTGATTGGCATATTTTTCTGTCCCTCACCTACCATGGGCTCCCACCCACTGCCAAAGTCCCTTTCGCGCAGAAATCATTACATTGATGACCAGCCATTCACCAAAACCCTTGGCCATTCAGGTCAAAAAACAAAAAAGGAAACAGACAATAAAGGAACAAAAGACCCATCCAATAAAGACAACACACCTATACCAACAATCAGCACCTATACCTATAAGTATCCCAAACACAGAAAGGTAAACACCAGTGGGAAAATACATTAAACAACATAAAGGACCAAATGGCAACACCAGAACCAAGGGGTCTGAAAACAGTAAGACCTGAACATGGCAGTACAGGTGAAGCAGAAGAAAATGACCATAAAATAACTTTATAAAGATGAGAGGACCTTAAAGAAGAAATGAAAAATTCCCTTAAAGAAATCAAGAAAAAGACCAAAAATTGTGGGAAAAAATCAATAAATCCCTTAAAGAAAGCCAAGAAAAAAAACAAGTGAAGGAAACAGTTCAAGGCTTGAGAATTTAAGCAGAAGCAATAGAAATTGAAAACACAAACTGAGGGAGTTCTGGAAATGGAAAATCTGGGTAAGTCAATAGGAGCTACAGATGCAAGTACTACCAACAGAATACAAGAGAGGGAAGTGAGAATCTCAGGCTTAATATTAATCAAAAGAGATGGAGAAGGATATTTCATATTCATCACTGGAAAAATCCATCAAGATGAAGTTTCAAATCTGAACACTTATACCTCAAATACAAGGGCAGCTACATTTGTGAAAGAAGCATTATTGAAACTTAAATCACGCATTAAACCTCAGACATTAATAGTGGGAGAATTGAATGCCCCACTCTTTACCAATGGATAGGTCTGTCAGACAGAAACTTAACCAAGAAATAGGGCAACTAACAGATGTCATGACTCAAATAGACTTAACAGACATGTACAGAACATTTCACTCAAATATGGAAAAATACACTCTTTTCTCAGCATCACATGGAACCTTCTCTAAAACTGACCACTTACTGGGTCACAAAACAAATCTCAACAGATACAAAAAACATTGGGACGATCCCCTGCATCTAATCAGATCACCACACGTTGAAGTCAGAATTTAACAACAACACAAACACTACGGAAAGCCTACAGCTTCATGGAAACTGAACAACTTTCAACTGGATCACCACTGGGTCAAGGAAGAAATAAGGAAAGAAATTAGAGATTTCCTAGAATTCAATAAAAATGAATGCACTACATACCCAAACTTATGGGACACTATGAAAGAAGTGATAAAAGGAAAGTTCATAGCTCTAAATGCCTACAAAAAGAATTTGGAGAAATCTCACATTAGCTAATAACAGCACACCTGAAAGCTCTAGAACAAAAGAAGCAAACTCACCTAGGTTGAGTAGATGACAGGAAATAAACTGGGGACTGAAATCAATAAAATAGAAACAGAACAATACAAAGAATCAATGAAACAAAGAGTAGTTTCTCTGAGAAAATCAACAAGATAGACAAACCCTTATCCAGACTAATAAAAAGAAACAGAGAGAATATACAAATTAACAAAATCAGGAATGAAAAGGGGGACACAGCAACAGACACTGAGGAAATCCAGAGAACCATCAGGTTATACTTCAAACACCTGTACTCCACAAAACTGGAAAACTAAAAGAAATAGACAATTTTCTTGAGCGGTACCACATATAAAATTAAATTAAGACCAAATAAATAATTTAAATTGGCCTATAACCCCTAAGGAAATAGAAGTAGTCATTAAAAGTCTCCAAATGGGGAATAAAACCAGGAACAGATAGTTTCAGCACAAAATTTTACAAGATTTTCAAAGAAGAATTAATACTAGTACTCCTCAAATTGTTCCATACAAAATGAAGAGAAGGAACATTTGCAAATTATTTTTATGAAGCTACAATTACCCTGATACCTAAAACACAAAGATGCTACAAAGAAACAGAATTAAAGACCAATCTCCTTCATGAACATTTATGGAAATATACTCAATAAAATACTGGCAAACCAAATCAAAGAACACACCAAAAATATCATCCACCATGATCAAGTAGGCTTCATCTCAGAGCTGATAGACTAGTTCAAGATATGAAGACTGTCAATGTAGTCCATCATATAAACAAACTGAAAGAATGAAAACAAATTTTCTCATTAGAAGCTCAAAAAGCCTCTGATAAAATCCATTACCCCTTCATGATAAAGATGTTGTAGAGAGCAGAGATACAAGGAGCTTACATAAACATACTAAAGACAATAACCAGCAAGTCAACAGCCAAAATCAAAGTAAATGGGGAAAAACTCAAAGTCATTCCACTAAAATCAGGAATAAGACAAGGCTGTCCACTCTCTCCATTTCTATTCAGTATAGTACTCAACATTCTAGCTATCAATAAGACAACAAAAGGAGATAAAAGGGATACAAATTGGAAAGAAAAAAGTCAAACTTTAACTATTTTCAGATGATATGATAGTACACATAAGTGACCCAAAACTTCTACCAGGGAACTCCTACAGCTGATAAACACTCTGTATTGTGGCAGGATACAAGATTAACTAATCAGTAGCCCTCTTATATACAAATGGTAAACTGGTTGAGAAAAAAATCAGAGAAACAATACCTTTAAAACAGCCACAAATAACATAAAATATCTTGGGATGACTTTAACCAAACAAGTGAAAGACCTGTATGATGTATGACAAGAACTTTAAGACTTTGAAGAAAGAAATTGAAGAAGGTATCAGAAGATGGAAAGATTTACCATGTTCATGGACAGGTAGGATTAACATAATAAAAATGGCAATGTTACCAAAGCAATCTACAGATTCAATGCAATCTCCATCAACATCCCAACACAATTTTTCACAGACCTCAAAAAACAATACTCAACTTCACATGTAATAAAAATACCCCTCAGGATAGGTAAGACAATCTTATACAATGAAGGAACTTCAGGAGGCATCTTCATCCCTGGCTTGAAGATTTATTTTAGAGCTATAGTAATAAAAGCAGCTTGGAAATGGCATAAAAAGAGATATGTAGATCAATGGAATCAAATCAAAGATCTTGCAAAAAATTCACACATCTATGAACACCTCATTTTTGACAAAGAAGCCAAACCTGTACAATGGAAAAAAGACATTTTAAACAAATGATGCTGGCATAACTGGATGTTGACATGTAGAAGAATGCAAAAAGATCCATATTCATTGTAGTGCACAAAACCAAAGTCCAAGTGGATAAAAGACCTCAAAGTAAATCCAGTTACACTGAAGCTGATAGAAGAGAAAGTGAGAGGTAGCCTTGAACACATTGACAAGGAGAACAATTCCTGAATATAATACCAGCAGCACAGATTCTGAGATTAACAATTAATAAATGGGACCTCATGACACTGAAAAGCTTCCATAAGGCAAAAGACATTGGGATTTAATGGGAGAGTAAGGAAAGATATGTCTTGATGGGGGCACATTTTGGTATTAAGGAGAAACCTGGTGCCAAGGAAACCCCACAGAATCCACAAGGATAACCCCAGCTAAGATTCCTAGCAGTAGTGGATAGGCTTCAAGAACTGGCTATGTAGTGTAATCAGGTTGGTGAGTAAAGCAATTGTCATCAGAGTAACATTATATCTAGTAACTTGTAACAAGAAGGGCCTGCTTGCTGGAGTTTCTGTCCTGCCCAGTTCCCGCAGCCATTTAGCACCAAAGAAAATCACACAGAGGTCTCCAGAAGATTATAAACTGATTGACCCATTAGCTCAGGCTTCTTATTAGCTCTTATAGCTTATATTAACCCATGTTAGCCACATGGCTCAGTACCTTTTTCAGCGGGGCAGGTCACATCCTGCTTCTTCCGTGGTCTGGGCAGGACTGGGGAGAAATAGGCTTTCTCCTTCCCAGCATTCTCCTGTTCTCACTGCCCCACCTTTATTTCCTGTCTGGTTGTCCCAACTATACTTCCTGCCTGGGCAATCAGTGTTTATTTAAAACATGATTGATAGAATACAGACAAGTTTCCCGTACCAATTCCCCCTCTTTTTTTTTAAACAAAGGAAAATATCCATAGTACATTTTTGGGAATGTGGGCATAGTATTCCAGGCTACTTCTGGCTGGTTGGGGGTGCTGATAATCTTATGAGGACCTAAAGAAAATTTAGAGTTATGATCAAGTCCTGACTGTAGTATCCTATGAGGCTTGATCATCTCAGGCAGCATCTTGAATCTGTTCTAGATGTAGAACTCAGAGATCTGGGCCATCTGTTCCTACCGGAGATTTCTCAGGTGGTCTTCCTTGATCAACCTGATTTTTCTTAACTCAGAATGAATCCACAGTCTCTCATTTCCTGTGGAAACAAAAGCAAAATCTCTTCTCCACAGTAACATACCTTTTGACTTCAATTTTGAAGTCAAGGTATTTTCAAAATACCTATCTTGAATTTAGTAGCATTTATAAGCAAATATCTTTTAGCAGCTGTATTCTGTCAATCATGTTTTAAATAAACGTTGATTGGCCAGGCAGGAAGTATAGGTGGGACAATCAGACAGGAAGTAAAGGTGGGGCAATGAGAACAGGAGGATGCTGGGAAGAAAGAAGCCCATTCCTCCCCAGTCCTTCCCAGACCACGGAAGAAGCAGGATGTGACCTGCCCCGCTGAAAAAGGTACTGGGCCATGTGGCTAACATAGATAAGGATAATGGGTTAATATACATTATAAGAGCTAATACAAAGCCTGAGTTAATGGGCCAATCGGTTTATAACCTAATGTAGACTCTGTGTGATTTTCTTTGGGGCTTACCAGCTGCGGGAACTGGGCAGGACAGAAACCCTGACATGCATGCTTTCATGTTACACTAACTAATGGAAGCAGGTGCAGAGATCCATAGCCAATCACTGTGCTGAGCTTCAGAAGTCTTGCTTAAAAAAGGGAGGGCTTATACAAGCCAGGGGTGTCATTATGGGGGAACCCACAAAGACAGCTTACCTGAACTTGTGGGAGCTCATAGAATCTGAACTAACAGCTAGAAAGCCTCCATGGGACCAAACTAGGCCCTCTGCATGTGTGTGACAGTTGTGTAACTTCTTCTCTTTGTAAGGTTCCTAGCAGTGAGATCAGACCCTGTTTCTGGCCCTTAGCTGTTCCACATGCTATGTTACCTTGAGCAGCCTTGATATAAGGGAGGAGCTTTGTCCTGACTCAACTTGATGCACCATGCTTTGTTCAAGCCCATGGGAAGCCTGACCCTTTCTGAAAGGAGACTGAGGAGGAGTGGAAGGGAGGGGGTTAGGTGGGAAGCTGAGGGGGGAGGAGAAGAGGGAGGGGAAACTGGTCAGTATGTAAAATAAATGAAAAAGTGTTATTTAAATAAAATAAAAATAAGAAAGAAAATCAAAGTTATAGTTCTGCAGGGAGGAATATAAACAAGAAAGCATGATGGAAAGTAGCATCAGCTAGAAACACAGGTGTAGAGTTGATGTGACAAGAATAAGCTAAAAGAAACTAAGCAGCACATAGTGTATCAGGATGTATGAAGAATGTGTAACGGTATGAGTGTGTGCCTTAGAACTAGGGAAAGTGAGTTCTGCAGCTTGCCTGGGCGACACAGTAGAGCTCACCCCGTTGTTTATGGAGGCATGGGTAAACTTGCCCTGAGAAACTGAGTGTGAGAGACCAGACCTTTCCCTCATCTACCATATGGTGATGTGCACGAGAGAGAGGAGCTCTGCCCATGCTCCTCCCGGCCTGTGGTAGGTGAGAGGGCCCTTCCTGAGGTCACTAGAATAAGAGAGCTGGCTCTACCTCTCATCAACCGCAACGATGGGCAGAATGGCCCCTACACCTTGCTTAGGCAACACAGTAGAGCTAGCCCTGGTGTTGGTGTGAGCAAGCTGAACCAAGAACATGAGAGCAGAAGAATTGTTACTGCCCCTTGCTGCTTACTACATAGGGTGAGCTAGCTGGCACAGTACTGGAGAGCGTTCCCTGGTATGGAGGATGAAGGAGAACTGGCAGGCTGATCAACCGAGCAACCACCCAGACCCAGAATCAGAACTATGAGCTGGCCCATTACATTATCCTCACCATCTGCTGGAGCACATTAAGGAGCTGATCTTGCAGACCCAAAGTTACAAGACGACACAGGACATCCACAGGATATCCGAGAAGAGCCTCAGTGAGGGTCCAATATTGATGATGTAGAAAAAAACCCTGAAACTTCAAACGAGACCAATGACTCATTGCAATGAACACTTGCAAGTAACTGAAGGACTGAGTGACTCACTGAGTCACACTGCAGCTTCCAGAACAAGATTTTTCTTTTATTTTCCTTTTTTTCTAAATTTTATCTTGTTTTATCCTGGGAGGGATTGCAAGGGGAGAGGGCAGATGGGATAGGACAGGAAGATGAGTGGGATCAAAATGCACCATGTAAAATCCACAAAGAATCAATAAAAAGTTGAATTTGAAAAAATGTGCTTTAATTAAGGTTTATATTCTTGTGAAAAAACACCATGGCCAAAATCAACTTGGGGACAAAAGAGTTTAATTTATCTTGTAAGTTATGTTTCATCATCTGGGGAAGTCATGGAATGGACTTAAGGCAGTAGCACAGAGGCAGGAACTGATTCATAGGCCATGGAGAAGTGCTGCTTACTGGCTTGTTTCCCATGGCTTGCTCAGCCTGCTCTATTATTCCATCTAGGACCAACTGTCCAGTTTTGGCATCACCCATAGTCAGCTGGGCACTCGGGTATCAATCATCAATCAAAAAATGCATCACCGGCTTGCCCACAAGCCAATCTGAGGGAGGTATTTTCTCAATTGAAGTTTCTTCTTGCTAAATGACTCTACCTGATGTCATGTTAACTAAACACTAACCAATTCAATCTACAAGTATGTGTGTAAGGGTGTATGTGTGTAAATAAGTGTGAGTATGTTAATTTGTGTTAGGAAGTGTGTAAATGTTTGAGAGCCTGAGTGTGTATTAGTACAGGAGCCCTCAATTACCCTTTTACAGTCTAGTCTCTGGACTTCTCTGGAGTCAGGGCCGTGTGTGATTAGGGCAGAATTGTATTCAGAAGGCTGAATGTAGTGACTCAGGTGAGAGTTCAGGTACCAGACGTGGCCTTCCTCCTAGGAAGGATTAAAGTCATCTGTGGGCTGAGGTGATACACTTACAGTCACAGCTGATCTCAAAGACGACAGCTATTTTGCAAGGGTGGAGCAGTCCAAAACCTGGATTTGCCTCCTGTTTGCACTCTTGGGGGTTGTGAGTAATAGGAAATGGATCCTGGAACCACCAATTTACCCACTCAAGCCATCAATCCCATGAGAAACTGAAGAGGCAGGACCTACAGATACGTCATAGCCACAGCTCTGCAAAAATCCTGAGGAAATGTGGATTTCTGCAAGCAAGCACCTGTGTGTTCCACCCTGGGAAGCAGGTGCTGGACTAGATGCACATGCATCCTGAAATGTCTGTTCCTGGAGCCAAACTCATTCCCCACAGCCTGCACTGGCTCTTCACAGTCACCAGCAGCTTCCTGTCACCATGATCCTCATTTGTGACAGATGCCACATTCAACATGGGAAGTCATGTCTGCAGCCTGGGGGGTCAGGACTGCAAATCCACCCCAGGGTTTAGTTCTGAGGTCTGGACCCTGGTGACTGGCCAGAGGTTCATAAAGTGTTGGTGGTGTAAAGCAATGAGGACCAGCAGATCCAGGGTTTCTGTGCCCAGTGCAGGGAAGAAAGGAGACAGATTGAGTACTAAATAGATGCTCTAAACTCTCCCCTTCCCAGCAATGGACAGTGTTTTCTAAGAATGGAGACTTCTTCTCATTTATTGCTCTTTTAATTAAAAAAGTTACTTTTCATCCTCTGTAATCTGATTCTGGTTTCCTCTCCCTCATCTCTTTCCTGATCCTTTCCCCTTCCCCACCTAATTGACCAAACACCTTCTTTCTCTTTCTCTAACAAAGAGGAACATTGAAAAAAATGGTGCAAGCCTTTAATCCCAGCACTTGGTAAGCAGGGGCAGGTAAGTCTCAATGAGTTCAAGGTGCTGGAACTCTCACCTGAGTCACTGCATTCAGCCTTCTGAATATAAGTCTGCCCTAATCACACATGGCCCTGACTCCAGGAAAAGTCCACAGGACTAGATTGTATAGGCTGAGGGAGGTTAACTGAGGGCCTATAAATTGAATTCCAGAACAACCAGGAATGTTACATAGAGAAAACATGTATCGAAAAACAAAAACAAAAACAAAAAGAAAGAAGAAAAAGATCAAATCACAAGGAAACAAATCAGGGGAATAAAACAAAAGAAAAAGATAAAACCACAAGAAACATACACAAACAGACACAAAACCAATTAAAATACATAATTTGAAACCATGATACATATACAAAAACCAGTAAGGTAGAAAAAAATGACCAAACAAAGCATTATGAGGCAAAACATCTCCCACAGTGCCACAGCACATATCTTAAATGCCCCCTCTGGTCCCCTTCCCTCTGCATGGACACTCCTGGATTGACTCTTCAGATCCATTCTGCGCAGGCGGCAGTGACATCTGTCTCATGGTCTGCAGTCAAGCATTTTCCATGGTCAACACACAGGTAGACTTGCTGAATTCATTTCTAGTCATTGTGTGGGTTTACCTATCTTCAGAAACAGATGTGACTATCAAACCACACAACCCAGAAATAACATCATCAAACTGCCCTTCATCAAGCCACGCCCCCAGTCTAGTGGTAAACCTACCTATATACCGCATGGGAAAGGCGCATGCTCAATACACCACCCCCATCATAAGGACAGGAGCCGTTGGGCACATGGCGCATGCTCAATACACCACCCCCATCATAGGGACAGAAGCCTTTGGGCGCATGGCACATGAACAGTAATGGGGTCAGCCCCCCCCTTTAGGGCTAAAGTTATGCATTCCAGGGTGAAGGAATGCATCTATGCGTAAAAGCAAAAGCACTTTAGGGATCCTCGAGAGAAGAAATAATTACATGCAATCATGATTACCTGTCATTCAACAGGCATTTACCAAGAACCCAGGATATGCCAGGCACGGTTCTGGGTGTTGCTAACCTAAACGAGTGGTTTATAAGGGATCTGATCTTCAGACGGCAGACAGCTTTCGATCATACTATCCCCATGCCTATCACACTTCAACTATATAAATTTCCTTCCCAACCTTACCCTCCGTGCTGGAGCTGCCTGTCTGGGCTGTGGTGACCTTGCAAGGGAACAGGTGGCCAGTAGGAGGCGTTGTGGACTCTCTGGCGGCCTGGGCTCAAAACTCACTTTTTTCAGGCTGCACAAATGGTGGCAGCTGGTAGTGGTGCTGGACTGGGAACATCCACATGGCTGGAGGATTCCACAGTGCAGAAGTTGGCTCTTTGGTGGAAGAAGGTGCTGGGAACCTAGGAGAGGCTGCACCGGTTGTTGGCGCCGCCATTGATCCCGATATGTTCAAGTGAGAAGGCGAGGGTCAGGGTTTTGATCTCACACTTCTTGCAGATAAGCCTGCTTCAGGACCCCTCGGGTCCCAATCTGCTGTTTTGAAAACTCCTGAGTCTCTGTATGGGATTTCAGCTCGGTGGTCCAGCTGGCCCAATTCACAGAGCTGGTCTGCCCCTGGGGATCCCAGGTTTCACTAAACACGGCATTTGTTTCCCCAGGATCATGGTGGACTTGCTGAATCTGATGTGGCTCCGCTCCATGTCTTCCAGATGCTGAAGGCCATACGCGCTGAACAGCCAACTGGCGAGGACTCTGTGTCCCTATTCCTGTCTACATCAACGAATGGAGGTTAGGAGGTGGGTCTGGTACTTCCGGTGGAGGGTGGCAGGGATGGGGGAGGGGTGAAAAACCACAGACTGGCTTGGCTCAGAATGGCTCAGCCTATCTGTGGGTCTCCTACCAGGGTCTGCAAACCACTTCAATTTCCAGAGAATTTAGTTGGCTCCACCTTTAGGATCACACTACTGGATCACAGACTGGTCCAAGCAGGCTAGGGTCCTTCTGTCTGACTCCCTCCCATCTCTTCATCATGCCTCGATTCCACAGGTACTGGAATAAAAATGGCTTTGGTCTCCATCTACCTGACAATCACAGCCCCATGAAAGTACTCGGAGTACAGGGCAGGCAACTCCTTATCTATCTTTCCCAGATTCGGGTCTCACTCCCCTTGATCTCAGGCCAGGCCTGCTCACCTCCCATCTGGGTATCATTTGGGTTGTAGGAATGGAGCCATCTGACTGGCTTGGGACACAGAGTAGAAGTCTGACAGAAAGATGAACCCATTGCTCAGGTGTGAAGGCCTCCCCTGCTCTTGTGGTCATGACTTGGTTGGTGAATAAGCAGATGGTGGTAGCCAGATTGTAACAGAGTGATCTCAGGTCCTTGCACCTGCACATCCTATCTGGTGCATCTGTTCTTTTTGGCTGTTGGAACACTCTGAAATACAACTTATCTTCCCAGGCAAGTGGATGGAGATACAGTGCTGAATTCATTCTTGAAAGCACAGGAAAAACCTGGTAGCCATAGAAATATGATAAAATGACACTTGGCCCAGTGAAGTGAGACTGTCAGGCCTGGGGACCCACACATGCTCACTAACCCACTGTTTTTGCTCAACTTGTGTCTTTCTGACCTCTGTGACCCTCCTTTCTCTGCTAAGAACAGAAATAAGGCCATCCCTTTCCTCCAACCTGCAGCCTCTTCAGTACCAAGTGCATGTGTCACTGACCTGAGAATGCTCCTAAGATTCTGATTCAGAAATCATAGGCTATTGGCTTTTATAACCAAGCCACCTGCTCAGATAGACACCCATGTTGTCAAATGTCATAGGCACCTGGGATTTGGCTTCTTAACCATGTTAGTATGAATAGTATAGGAATGTGGTAAAGAGAAGCTGGCTTTGGCAGGGCAGGAAGTGACTATCATTTCACCTCTTCACACTCCCAGAATCCCATGTAAACAGCCACCTGTGCAGTGAATTTTGAAAATGAGGAGAACTTGAACCCACGTCATGGTAGAGACACCGGACAGATCTCCTGGGGCCACATAACCTAGTGAGAGGCAGTCACTTCCCTGTCCCTGTCATCAGAGGTCATCCATATGCAAATATCTCCAATCCTGGAGGTTGTGAGACCTTTCCTGTCAACATTAGCCTAGGCTCCATCTGAAAAAATAAAGGTTTAAAAATGAATACTTTTTCATGCACATGAAATGGGGCTAGGTCAGGAAAAATCAGCTGAGAGCCTGGGGAAACACTAGCAAATTTGTGGGTGGCAGTGTCATCTGGTGGCTGGAGTAGACATCGATCCTCGGCAGGTTCCAGTGCTTCCATAAAACCTCTGACTGTTAAAATCAGGAGCCCTGGGTGGGGGTGTGCTATACAGCAACCTGTGCTGTCTGTACATGTAGACCTTCATATCTATCCAGATGCACCAAGAGTTACTACTCTTTCCTATATTCTGGTCCATTTTTTTCTTATTGTAGGTGGTATATATCACAAAGAATATATACACTACTCTCATTGGTTGCAGTAGAATATAGGATGTCTGAAGATGGTGAAATTGAAGGAGACTTCCTCCTCCAATAGATCCACTAAACAAGATGCTGTATATGAAGCAATTGACAACAAGAGAAAGGCAGAATACAGTTTACAGGCTTGCACACACTGTGCCAGAAAATATGACCTGCATTTAACTGAATAGGAAACGTGAGGCTCGTTCAGACATGAACACCACTATGCCTTATATTTCTAAAGGAATCCTTAAGTCCCTGTCCCTGAAGAGAGATTTAGATCACATACATACTACCCTAGCTTGAAGATTCCTCAGGGGGTTTTTGTTTTTCATCTATATTTTTCTGGAATCAAAGTTACTTGACATCCCAAAGTCCCCTACATCACAAACAAACAGATACTTTTAAGCAGCTACCTTACCACTGCCAGTGCCCAATTCTCTAATACAGTAGAGGATGGGCTAATATGACTAGCTCAGATGTTCTCATAAAATCAGCATGGTACTTTTCAAGTGATTGAGTGAGAGCCAGAATTCTAAATGACATGAAAATGGAAACTCTGTCTTCACACCTAGGATCAGAAAGGTCTGGGGGAATAACCCCAACTCTCATCCTCTGGACGGCTTCAGTGGTGAAGTCAGGTCCTCACATTCTCTGTGTAAGGAGTTTGAACATACATCAAAAGCCTCAAATTTTACAGAGTTCATTGGAAGGAATTCATGAACAATCTCCTAGCAAGAAAAGTTGAAGACATTTGGCATCATGAGTCCTCCCAGATCACAGGACAAAGGAGAATGGTTTGAGAATGTGTTAAAGCACATTCCAGACTGATATTCCACAGAACCACTGCAGAGAAGAGGTTAAATTTTATAGCTCCTAGCCTCTCCCTAGAAAAAGGTTGCTAGCACAGTCACTGTGAAACTCGATATTCCAGTCTGAGAATCAGGTTTCTAAAAAGCCAGCATAGAGTAATGAACAAGACTAATGAATAATAGACCTGGGAGCATTGAGAGGAGTGAGCCCTCATTCTCCTTTAGCCTCTGCTAGGAACAAATCCAAGTCTGCAGGTTTTCCCTGTATAATGTTTGGCAAGGCATTGAGCCCCACAAATTGTATATTTTCTACTTCATTTCTTAGATTTTTAATTACTTTGTTTTATTACATGGTTGTTTTGAGAGCTCTGATAATAATCATATTGAGTGAAGTAACCCATGTTTTTCTCTTCTCTGGATATTAACTTTGAATCTTCAGATGCATATGCTTCATTTGAAAATAAGTAGACATCAAGAAATCAGTAAAGAGGTATATGGGGAATTTCAAAGAGGAGGAGAAGGAAGTCAGTGGTATAGAGGGTTAAAGGGGAATTAGGGAATAGGGATGGCTAAAATAAGGTTGGTTGGGCATAGGAAGGCAGTGTAGAATAGGAAATACAGAGAGGGATAAATATCCATCAAGGCATTTTGAAAGAGGCATATGGAAACCTACTACTGCAGATTTTAATGGACTTGCTTTGAATTTCTCTCCATTTAATTTGATGTGAGCTGTCACTTGCTGCTTATTGCTTTTATTACGTTTAGGTATGTCTCTTGTATCCCTGATCTCTCCAAGACTTTTATCACCAATGGGTGTTGTATTTGTTAAAGGACTTTTTCAGCGTCTCATGAAATGATCACGTGGTGTTTTTTCTTTCAGTTTGTTTATAAGGTGTATTACATTGGCAGATTTTCATATGTTGAATGATTCCTGTATCTCTGGAATGAAGCCTACTTGATCATGTTGGATGATCTTTTTGATATGTTTTTGGATTAGGTTTGTGAGTACTTTATAGAATTTTGTTTGCATTAATGTTCATGAGGGAAATTGTAATTTTCTTTCTTTGTTGAGTCTTCATGTAGTTTGGGAATCAGGACTACAAAAAGAATTTGGCAAGGTTTCTTCTGTTTCTATTTTGTGGAACAATTTGAGAAGTATTGGTATTAGCTCTTCTTTGAATTTCTGACAGATTTCTGAGCTAAAACCTTCTGGCCCTGGGATCCTTTTCATGGGGAGACTTGTAAGAAGTGCTTCTATTTTCTAGTGTTACCGACGTATTTAAATTGCTTATCTGATCTTGATTTAACTTTGGTATGTGGTATCTTTCAAGAAGTTTGTCAATTCCTTTTAGATTTTCCAATTTTGTGGAGTACAGGGTTTTCAAGTATGACCTGATGTTTCTCTGGATTTCCTCAGTATCTGTTGTTATGTCTTCCTTTTCATTTCTGATTTGTTAATTTAAATATTCACTCTCTACCTGTTAGTTAGTTTAGATAAGGGTTTGTCTATTTTGTTGATTTTCTTGACTAGCTCTTTGTATCATTGATTCTCTGTATTGTTCTCTTTGTTTCTATTTTATTGATTTCAGCCCTCAATATGATTATTTGATTATTTGTTGGTATCTACTTCTCCTGGGTGAGTATGCTTCTCTTTCTTCTAGGGTATTCTAGGTGTAAACTTTCCTTTTAGCACTGTTACATTGTGTCTCATAAGTTTTGGTATGTTGTGAATTTATTTTCATTGAATTATAGAAAGTCTTTAGTTTCTAGCTTTATTTCTGATTTGCTCAGTGGTAATTAAGTAGAGAGTTGTTCAGTTTCTTTAAGTTTGTAGGCTTTCTGTAGTTTCTGTTGTTGTCAAAAATCCATCTTTAACCCATGGTTTTCTGATAAGAAATTTTTGCATCTGTTGAGTCTTGTTTTGTGACTGAATGTATGGACAGTTTTGGAAAAAGCTCTATCTGGTGCCAAGAAGAAGGTAATTTTTGTTTGTTTTTGGGTGAAATGTTCTGTTAGGTCAATTTGATTCATAAAGTCTGTTAGTTCCATTGTTTCTCTGTTTAGTTTATGTCTGGACCACCTGTTGATTGCTGAGAGTATATGGCTGTCATCTCCCACTGTTACTCTGTAGGGTCCAGCATGTGCTTTAAGCTTTAGTCATATTTCATTTACAAATGTGGGTACCTTTGCATTTGGGGCATAGATTTTCAGAATTTAGAAATCATCTTTTTGTATTTTTCCTTTGATGAGTATCAAATGTTCTCCACCTCTTTATTAATTTTCATTGAAATTCTATTTTATTAGATATTACACCAGCTTGCTTCTTAATTTCATTAGATTGGAACATCTTTTATCCTACCCTTTATTCTGAGGTAATGTCTATCTTTGATGTTATATGCAGCAGGATGAATCCTGTTTTCATATCCATTCTGGTAGCTTATTGTGTCCATTGATACTGGGAAATATTAATGACTAGTGATTGTTAATTTCTATTGTTTTGTTTTGTTTTTGTCAGTGGTGCCAGTGTGTGTGCACAGGTGCATGTGTGTGTTTTTCTTCTTTGTTTTTTTGCCATTGTGAGATTATTCATTCTCTTTTTTTGTGGGTGAACTTAATTTCCTTGGGTATGTTTACACAATGGAGTATTACTCAGCTGTTAAAAATAATGACATTATGGGGTTTTCAGGCAAATGTTGGAACTAGAAAAATATCATCCTGAGTGAGGTAACCCAGACACCAAAAGACAAACATGGTATGTATTCACTTATAAATGGATATTAGCTTTAATTAAAGGAAAATCATGATACAATCCACAGACCCAGAAAAGCTAGGTAATAAGGAGGACTCAATGGGATGCTCAGATCTCCATAGAAAGTGGATGTAGCAGATATTTTGTGGGTGCACTGGGGGCAAGTGGGGATGGAAATATGAAGGATCAGGTGGTCGGTAAGGATAAAGGGGGAGAGTACTGAAAGATATGACTGGAAAGGGGGAACTTGGGGATCAAGTAGAAATCCAGTGCAAGGGAAACTCCCAGGAATCTACAAGGATGACCCCAGGTAAGACTCCTAGCAATAGCAGCTATGTAGCCTGAACTTGACCTACAGTATGTCCACCTATGGGATGTGTTGGGGTAAGGATGGCACAGAGATAGAAGTGGTCAACCAATGACTGGGCTAGACTGAGACCCATGCCACAAATGTGAGCCTACCCTGACACTGCCTGGGGGCATCAGGAAACAGAGGCTAGATGGCCCAAAGAGCTAGGATAGAACCAAAGAAGACCAGAAGAAAAATGTCAGTGTAAATATGCCTAACAATATTCCCTTATACTCATAGATTTGTGTCTGTCCCTATTACCATCAGAGAGGCTTCATCCAGTATCTGGTGGAAACAAATGCAGAGACGCACAGCTAAAAATTAGTCAGAGCTGGGGAAATACTGCTGAAGAGAGGGAGGAAGGATTTTAGGATGTAGAGGGGGTAAAAGACACCACAGGAAAACCCACAGTAATGCTGCAAAACAATCCCACACCTGTTTGGAAATTATTATTAAAAGGGGTTATTTATTAGAGGGGAAAAAACTTACAGATCAGTGTCCCAAACCACAGTCCTCTCATTGCAGAAAACAGAGAAACAGAGAGTCTAACAATATGAACAGGAGCTGGAAGCAAGAGAGCAGGTGGAGGGCTGCCACTGCTTTTTAAAATGAAAGAGACCATGCCCCAGTGGGCTGGTATCTTAAAGGCTATTGGCTGAAGGAGCGGAAGGAGCTCCCGCAGCACCACAGAACCAACTAACTTGAGCTCATAGTGAAAGACCCCGACCCAAAATAAGGCTTAGATTCTGCATTAGCTTATAAAGGTCAGAATGAGGACAAGTCATAAACAAGTTTAGGTGCAGCCAGCTGGCAGTTGATTGGGGAGCCTGTGGGCAGAACAGAATGTAAACTATCATGACCCCCAGAGTGCTAGAATCAGCCATAGCAGATGTTTGTGGTTTTTCGGGGAATTCAAGGGAACAAACAGCCATGTCCCTGGGATGACCTCTATGCTTGGTTTGAAGTAGCCAATAGAATGCTTGTTGCTATCCAGATGCTTATGTAACCTCCTCTACCCTATAAAAGCACTGTACCCCAGAAGCCCGGCATGTTCAGTTAGCTGAAGCTGCTGACCGCCTGCAGGCACCTGTGTGATTCGATAAAGACCTCTTGCTCTTTGCATCCAGTGGTCTGCTGTCGGTTCTTGGACGGGGGACTCTGAGGGTCTTTCAACAGGAGCTCATGGAGGCTGAACCAGAAACCACAAAATCTGCATGGGACTGACACAGACTACATCAGTCCCTAGCCCTCTACATATATGTGACATTTAGTTGTGTAGCTTGGTCTTCTTACCAGACTTCTAACAGTGGGAGCAAGGGTTATCTCTAATTCTTTTTCTGGTAACCTATACTTCATACTGGATTGCTTTGCCCAGCCTAATTAAAGGGGATGTTCTTATTCTTACTGCAACTTGATATGCCATGTTTTGCTACTATCCAGGGGAGGCTGGTCATTTTCTGAACTGAAAGGCAGAAGATTAGATTGGGCAGGGCCAGAGGGGAGGTGGCAGAAAGGAAATGGGAAGAGAGGAAGGAGGGAAAACTGTGGTCTGGTTGTAAAAGAAATAAATACATTTAAAAAAAACCCCACACTTCTAAGTGATAATAAAATAACATGAAATAAAGCAAAACTTAATATATTGGAAAAGAACCAAACAAACAGAAGGAAAAGAGCATAGAGAAGGCACATGAGTCAGATACAGATGCAGCGCCACACTGATTTGCACACTCAGTAAGCATTAAATTGGAAGCCATAGTCTAAAATCAAAGTAATTTTAGGGTTAAAAAGAGAAAGGGGAAAATATGTGTGTAATAAAGATAAAAGTGAAAAATAATTTATTTTTAAAGGATTTAAATTAAAATAAATAAAAACAATGTCATCATATTGTGAGTCAAAGAGCCTCAAATAATGCCATTGTGTTTGTTTTCTTTTGGTCATCTAATACTGGACAAACAGCCTAATATTCAAAGTAGTTTGTTTCCCCAGTGATACAGTCTTGGAGAAAACTGAATGTTTATGGTCAAGTGACTACCAATTGAAGATTGCTTCTGTCCACTTCTGCATTCAGCTCTAGGACCCCATCTGGTGAAGAGTCATCCAGGCTATGTGTATGGTGCCTCAATCTCTGTGAGTTTATATGTACATTGTTCCTGTTCATTGAGAGGGCCTTGTTTTCTTTGTGTCCTTCATCCACTCTGGCTTTTATACTCGTTACACTTTCTCTTCCACAAGATAACCTGTCCCCTGAATGGAAGGATTTGATGCAGAAACTGAATTTTGGATCAAGTGTTTCAAGAACTCTCCTTCTCTACATAATGGATGTTGTGGGTCTCTGTATTTGTTCTCATCTGCTGCAGGAGGAAGCTTCTCTGATGATGGATGAGCAAGTCACTGATCTAAGAGTACAGCAGAATATCATTAGAAATTATTTTATTGCTACTTTTGTTTTAAAAGAACAGTAGTATTTGCTTTTACCCTAGTTTCCTGGGCAGTCTAGTGTCAAGGTGTGATTACCCAAGCATTGTTGAGTGCGGTTTCCATTTCCTGGTGTAGACCTTTAAACCAATCAAATATTGATTGGTTTTACTTACAAGCTTTATGCCACCACTGCACTAGCATATCTTGCAGACAATATCACCGTATATTAAAGGGTGTGTGACTATGTTGGTATTATGCTTCTCTTTTAGTAGCATGCAGATTACCTTCTTGTACCAAAGACACTGGAACATAGGAGTGAACGCTCTCAGTAGGCACCAGCTCAAGTTTACTATATTCAGTGAGTTATGTGGGTGTTGTCTTCACCAATAGGGTCTTTCCATCAGTTTGTGGACAGAAACCTATATCTTCACAAGTACATGGATTGTTTGAGGATTCCCATGAGAACACTTGATCAAAAACTCAGCTATAATACATTCCCTATACTGGAAGCTTCACTTGGTGACAAGAGATATTCAGCTGGGACTCTGTCTCTCCAATTATTTGGCAATTTCATTGAGATTCCCTTCATATATGTATATATTTTATGAAGCTTCTACTCTAATAGGTTTTCATACTGTTACTCAAATGGCACTTAATTTTGCCTTTCTCAAACTATAGTCCTTTCTGTGACCCTTCTTCCTTCCCTCTCTGCACTTGACCTTCCCATTCCTGCCTCTCACCCAATCATCCATTACTGTGGGACAATGATCTTGTACCCTGTAAATATTTGCCACTTGGTTTATTGGTTTAATAAAACACTGATTGGTCAGTAGCCAGGCAGGAAGTATAGGTGGGATAACCAGACTCAGAGAATTCTGGGAAGAGGAAAGTCTCAGTTTGTAGTTGTCACCCAGACCCAGAGGAAGCAAGATGAGAATGCCTTGCTGATAAAAGGTACCAAGCTACATGGCTAATACAGACAAGAATTATGAGTTAATTTAAGATGTAAGAGTTAGCTAAATATATGCCTAAGCTGTTGGACAAACAGTTTTGGTGAAAGCTAAAGTATAAAAGGAGTTTTGATTTGAATTTCCCTGATGACTAAGAATGTTGAACATTTCTTTAAAGCTTCTCAGCCATTTGTGTTTCTTCTTTTAAGAATACTCTGTTCAAATCTGTACCTCCATTATTATTTGTGTTATTTGTTTTCTTCATGTCCAGAATTTTGGCCTTAAGTCCTCTATTCAATGTAGTATTTGTAAAAAACTTTTCTCATTTTGTACACTGCCACATTGTTTATATGGTATTGTCCTTTGTCGTACAGAAGCTTTTCAGTTTCTTGGGATCCTATTTATTAATTGTTATACTTAGTGCTGTGCTGAAAGAGTTCTGTTGAGAAGGCCTTTTCCTGTGCCAAATAGTTCAAAGTGATGCCTCACATTCTCTTCTATCAATGTAAGTGTATCTGGTTTTATGTTGAGAGTTTTGTCCATTTAAGAATGAATTTTTGTGGAGGCTCATAAGTATGGATGTAGTCACATTCTTCTACATGCAACTACCCAGTCTGAGCACCAAAATTTATTGAAGATGCTGCCTCTTTTACAGTGTTATTCTGGGTTCTTTATGAAAAGAATCAGGTATCTATATGCATGTGAATTTATATCTGGGCCTTCAAATCCATTTTATTGATCTATGTTTCTGTTTTGGTGTCAAAACTGTGCTCTTTTATTGCTATAGCTCTGTGGTGGGATTTGAGATAGCTTATGGTCATACTTCCATCAGTTCTTTTATTATTCACAATGGTTTAACCATTATGCATTTCCATATGTAGCTTAAAATTGTCATTTCAAGATCTCTGAAATATTTTGTTTGAATTTTGTTGGGGGTTGCATTGAATCTGTATATCGCCTTTGGTAGTAGGGCCATTTTTACTATATTTATTATTAGTCCTTGAGCATGAGAGATCTTTCCATCTTCTGTTATCTTCTTCAATTTCTTTTTCAATGTCTTAAGGTTTCTATTATACAAAACTTTTCCTTGCTTGGCTATAGTCACCCCAAGATAGTTTTAAATATTTAGGATATTGTAAAAGGTATTGTTTCCCTAATATCTTTCTCAGGCCATTTGTCTTTGTATATAGAAAGGTTCCTGATTTTTGTGAGTTAATTTTTATCCAGGTTCTTTGATGAAAGTATTTATCAGTTGTAGGAATTCCCTGGTGGAACTTATAGGGTCACTTATATTATTGTATTATCTGCAAATAAAGTTAGTTTGACTTTTTCCTTTCCATTTTGTATATACTTGATCTCTTTTAGTTCTCTTATTGCTCTAGTTAAGATTTTTAAATTCTTTTATTAATTTATTATATATATTTTTAAAAAACTACCAATCCAAGTTCCCACTCCTTCCCCTCCTCCCATTCCCTCCACACACCCTCCCACTCCACCCACATCTAATCCTCAGGGAGGGTAAGGCACATTGCCTTGTGGAAGGTCCAAGGCCCTCCTTACTGTATCTAGGCTGAGCAAGGTATACATACAAAGAGAATAGGATCCCAAAAAGCCAGTACATGCAGTAGGGATACATCCTGGTGCCACTGCCAGTGGCCCCTCAGTCTGCCTTAGCCATGCAACTGTCAACCACATTCAGAGAAACTAATTTGGTCCTATGCTTTTTCCTTCTTAGTCCAGCTGGAGTTGGTGAGCTCCCATTAGCTCAAGCAGTAGGTGAACCCATCATGGTGTGAACCTCCTTGCTCATATTCTCATTCCTTCCACTCTTCAACTGGACTTTGGGAGCTCAGTCCAGTGCTCCAATGTGGGTCTCTGCCTCTACCTCCATCAGTTGCTGGATGAAAGCTCTATGATGATATTTAAGATAATCATCAGTCTGACTATAGGGCAAGTCAAGATCAGGCCCCCTCTCCTCTATTGATTGCCCAGGGTCCTAGGTGGGGTCATCCTTTTGGATTCCTGGGAATTTCTCTAGAGCCAGTTTTCTGTTAACCCTATAATGGCTCCCTCAATCAAAATATCTCTCTTCTTGCTCTCATTTCTGTCCTTCCTCCATCTCGACCCTGAGTATTATGAACTTGCCTCTTTGAACCACCTTCATTGTTTTCCATGAGTTTGTTTATTTTGTGTTTTCAACTTTATTCAACTCTATAAATCCCCCAGTATCTTTTATAATTTCTATATTTACTTATTTTTTTTTATTAAGTAGTGAGTTGTTCAGTTTTCATGAGTTTGTAACATTTCTGTTGCTGTTGATAAATAGCTCTAAACCATGTTGGTCAGTTAGATTGCAGGATGTCATTTCAATTTTCTTGTGCCTATTGAGACTTGGTTTGTGTCTGAGTATATGGTAAACTCTGGGAAGAAGGTATGTTCTTTTGTAGAATAAAATGTTCTGTAAATGTCTATTAGATGTATGTTTTATAATGTCAGTTAACTCCAGCATTTCTTTGTTTAGTTTTTGTTTGGATGCCTGTATATTGGTAAGAGTAGATTATTTAAGTCACCCACTATCTCTGTATTGTGTGATTTAAAGCACTGTGTGATTTAAGCTGCAGTCATGCTTCTTTTATGAACGTTGGTGCCCTGTGCTTTGTGCATAGATGCTCAGAAGTGCAATGTTATTTTGTTGAAATTCTTCTTGGATGAGTATATAGTTTCTTTCCCTATCTTATGATTATTCTTGGTTTGAAATCTATTTTATCTGATATTAAAATGGTTATACAAGGATGCTTCTTAGGTCTCTTTTCTCTGAATATCTCTTTCCATATTTTTACCCTGAGGTGAAAACTATACTTAATGATCAGGTGTGGTTTTGGAAGCAACAGAAGCATAGATCCTCTCCTGCAAACATTCTGTTAGACTGTGTGTTTTTATTGGGTAGTTGAGACCATTGCAATTGAGAGGTATGAATGAGCAGTTTGTTCATTCCCATTGTTAGTGGCTGTTGTTGTTGTTGTTGGTGGTGGTAGTGGTGTGTGTGTTTGTCTTCTTTTGATTTGCATGTCTTGACTGTGATTATTTATTCCTTATTTTCTATTGGGGGTCATTAACCTCTTTACGTTGGAAATTTCTTTCTAGTGCCTTTATAGGGCTGAACTTATAGATAAATATTGTGTAAATATTGAGTTTTTTTCATGAAATTTCTTATTTTCTCCACATATCTTGCTTATATTATTGTTATCAATCTTGTGTCTTTATGGTGTGTGTGTGTGTATTTGTTTTCCCTGCTTTTGATATTTTTCCATTTGTTTTTTTTTTGCTTATTCATTCTCTAAAGAGAGAGAAAAAAGGCATGAGATTTGAGAGGTGAGGAGATGGGGATGTGGAGAGGATTTTAGAGGAGATGAGGAAGGGAAAGCCATGATCTGAATAGATTGTACAAAATACAATTTACTTTCAATAAAATTTAATTAAAATAAATTAAAAATTAAGAAACCAAAATGTACTACTGAGAACACAAACAACACCAAAAATCAATAAGACAATGACTACAGCTCACACACACACACACACATTTCATTAACACAATTATGTATTAAATGTTAGAATTCTCCAATGAAAAGATACAGACTCAGTGGATCAAGAAAAAATATCCATTTGTCTGCAACATACAAGAAACACACCTTATTTGTCAAGATAGCACTGCACTAGAGTAAAAGATTGGACAAAGAACTTCAATCAGATGGAATCAGGAAGCAAGCAGTTATTGTTATCCTCATATCTGACAAAATAGAATTTGAACTGAAATAAATCAGAAGAGGGGAAAAGAGACACTCCATTCTAATAAAGGGCACAGTTAACCCAGAAGGCTTTACAATCCTAAACTTATGCACAAGGTTCTATAGAGAATAATTTCATAAGAGAAAAAAAGGACTAATGGATTCATAGAAACCAATTAACATCAAACCATTAATAGTAGATAATTTTAGTATCTCAGTTTCTCTGATAGACAGCCCTTCTGAACAAAAGAGTCAAGAGCCAGGTTTTGGAAAAATACACTCTTAATTCTAACTCTAGGTAGGCAGAGGCAGGCAGATTTTTGAGGTCAAGATCAGCTTGTACTAAAGAGTGAGTTCCAGGATATCCAGGACTACATGGAAAAGCACTGTGCCAAAAAAACCAACAGAAAAAAAACCATGAAGAATAAAGAATAAAGAGAATCATTGGAATTAAAAGATATCATACATCAAATGGAAAGAACACAACTACAGAATGTTCTACCAAAATTCCAAACAAGTCACATTCTACTCTTCAGCATGTGAAATCTCTTTGAAAATAGATTACCTCCTGAGAAACAAACAAATCTTCATAAAATCAAAAGAATTGAAATCACTTCTTGTGTCCTTTCTGGCTATAACAGAATGAAAATTAAAATTGACTGCAAACTCAGGTATGCACATTTATGGGCATTAAAGAGCTCATCACTGTATTGAATGAGTCAAATAGAAATCAAAAACGAAATAAAAAAATCCAAGAAATACATGAAAATGAAAACACAACAGAGTAAAAGATCTGGAACACATTGAAAGTGGCCCTATGTGGAAAATTCATAGTTCTAAGTGCCTAAACAGAAAAAATGAAGAAAAACAAAATAAATGCCTTAAAAATTCAATATAAAAATTGGAAAAATAACAAAACAAACCCAAATCATGTCAATTGCGAGAAATAATAGAAGTCAGAGCAGAAATTAATAAAATGGAAAGGAAGAAATTAATACAAAGAATCAATTAATCGTAGAGCTGGTTCTTTGAGTCAACAAAATAGATTGACAAAAAAATCAAAGAACGAAAAACAGAAACTAAGAAAAAAAGAAAGAAAAATAAACATTGCCAAAAACAAAAAAGAGTTTTAGAATGTAATTAGGGAATATTTTGCCTATGCTCCGTTAAGCTGTAAAACCTAAAATAATTGTAGAAATTTCTAGATTCATCCAAACCACCAAAAATTAAACCAAGAATAACTTAAGAATCTAGTGTAATAAGTGAGAAAACAAAAACAATAATAAAAAATCCTTCCAGCCTTAAAGTAAGCAAATAAAATTTTAAAAAATACGAGGGCCAGATTGATTCACTGTAGAATTCACCCAGTCTTTTAAAATTATCTAGAAATGATCTTTCTTACACCATTCAAACAATAGAAACAGAGAATGAGTTCTATACTTCTCATATGCAGCCAGTATTATTACATTAATATCAAAACCAGGTAAAGACACAACAAAAAGAAAAGTACAGGAGAATATCACTGATAAACTCAATATTGTTCAATAAAATATTTGCAAATAGAATGCAGACATATATGAAATAGATTATCCACTATAACCAAGTTAGTTTTATCCCTGAAATGTAAGGTGGTGTAACATACATGTCAACAAATGTAATACCTCACCTACCTAGCTAACAATTGGAACATGTAAATACATAACCTAGAGTAAATTCAGAAAAAAAGTAAAAAGGAAGCATTGCCAGGGTAGGGTTGTGGAGGAACAGTAGAGAGTGGAAGAGCAAATTATTAGTGATCTGATAAGTGAGATGGGGATCTGAGAAAGTGGGGAAAAGGGGGAGGGCTCTAATTAGGTACAGGAAGGGAGATAAATATAGAAGACAGAAGGAGGGTAAAATAGACATAATGATGGAGAAAAAATCATAAGGCATTAAATTCAAATCATGGTGAAGACACCCAGATTCTGCTTCCTGAGTCCAGTGGACTGACCATAGCTATGTACCCCTTCTTATCTGTCCCTGGGATTCTAAGTGCAAATACCCCTCTTCCTGGGGATGTACAAGTCCTTCCTTTTAATTCACATTGGATCTGACAAAGAAGTGGAAAGACTATACGTTGGGATGATGTGAGCTACACCAAGTGGTAGCAGGACAGAAATACCTGAAAGTGAAAGGAAAACATCAGAAAAGCTGGGGAGCACTAAGCCAGTTCTTGACTATAACATTCTGCAATGTAGCTTTGTCCTGTTACTTGGTATATGACTACTAGGTCTCCCTCCTGCCAACAATGAGACCATTTGGGCAGCCACATAACTCTTTCTGGAGTCTAATTGGAATGTGAATTTTCCATTAATGTAATTTTCTAAATGTTAGTAAAAGCACTGGGCAAATAAGTTTACTTTGATATACAGGATCAATGCCTGATTAAAGATGCACACTCTAGAAGACTGGTGGTTTTAATGGATGTCATTTCTAAGGAAGAATTTGTTAGTGGATTAGAATTAAGAGTGGGTATCAGCAGTTAAGTATGTTTGCTGCTCCTACAGAAGATTTGAATCTGGGTTCCCGGACTCAATGCCAGAGAGTACAGAACCTCCTGTAATTCTAGGGTATCAGATGCCATCTTCTAGCCTCTTCAGATACCCATGCACAGCTTCAAGCACAGCTTACACACACACACACACACACACACACACACACACACACACACACACACACACACAGACAGAGAGAGACAGAGAGAGAGAGACAGAGAGAGATGTACAGACACACACACACTTTTTTTTATCATCTGTGAAACAGATAATATTTATTTCCAAGTAACATATTAGAGTAGAGTTGTTAGTGCTTGATTTTTGTATTACATTTAAATGGACTTTCCGTATCCCAAAGTCATAAACATATCTGTCTTTTCTAATCATATTTTAGTTTTTAAAAAATTCTTTTTTTTCCATACATTGTTTTGTTTTATTTTTTTCCATTCAAGAACATAATTAAAGAAATAAAATTTTTTTTCCTTTCTTCCCCTTCTCCCG